>JANRGW010007952.1:0-29287 GCA_024733675.1 Psilopsiagon aymara
AAGTCAAAAACACAGTGCTGCACCAACTACTAAGAAGGAGAAAAATGACTGCTACTGCTGAACCCATGACAGCTGCCAGTTTGGGAAGCTGTTTGACTCACAAACACTCCTGTGACTGAGCAGAAAACCTTTGGAAATATTTTTTTCCACAGGCCTAGTACTGAGCAGTAGCAATAAGACCATCAGCTCATTTCACATAATCCTTGGAATATTTATGAGAAGCAGGTAATGGTTTTATTCACTACATTAAACAGGTGACTAAAATATTTGCACTCCATTAACAGAGTAATATACAACAGTTTTCCATGGAAGAGTGTCTAATTTATATCCTTGCTGTTTTGTAAAGCAAAACTTTAGAAAATGCTTTTCAGATTTCAATTCTCTCTTTTAACTTCTCATTTCTGTAATCTCTTCCTATCTCAGTGAGATAAACATGGGTCTGAAAAGGAGTGTTCAAGCAGCTGAATTGACAGAGGAGGAAAATTAAAAATTTGCTTCTTCCTTTAACTGTTATATACTCTGTGATGGGGCTATCCATCAAGAATGAGCTATCTCAGGATTGATCACAAGTCTGGCACAACGTAATTACTGAACCAGAAGCATTGTATTATACAGCATGAAATGAAATAGCAACTTTGCCTTCCACATTATGAACCAGTTGACTAATGATGGAGTGTTGCAATTAGAAAATATGGAAGTAACAAGGCAAGGTATTCCACGGACCACTAATGTAC
Source organism: Psilopsiagon aymara (assembly GCA_024733675.1). Classification (NCBI taxonomy): domain Eukaryota; kingdom Metazoa; phylum Chordata; class Aves; order Psittaciformes; family Psittacidae; genus Psilopsiagon; species Psilopsiagon aymara. The sequence continues at coordinate 735 of JANRGW010007952.1, forward strand.
AGAATAAAACTACTGATAGTGTGAAGCAGGGAAATTAAAAACAGTAAAACTGTAACAGAAAATAGCAGTGGCATTCTTAATAAACTGTAAAAGGAAAGGATGTAAGGGTCCTCTGAAGCAGACCAAGTTTAAAAGGATTACGTGCAATGCATGAAAACAGTTCTTTCTAGTCTTGTGTCAGTGGACCTATTGTTTTTCTAATATGTTTTCTAATGTCTGAGTACTGGTGCATTCATTGTCATAGTAACTGTGACCTGGCATCAGGAGATTTTGCTTTAAGAGACCATAAAGGAAAACAGATGAGTTGGGGATGAGCGCTGACACAGTCACACCACCCTGTGAGCATCAAATTCACAAATGGCTAGATCACAGCATTGCTGTAAGATCACCTGATGAAACGAGAGCCAAAAGCACTGCTGGCATAACCAGTGGTTTGAAAAAAATCATTTTGGTATAAATTAGCCTAAAAGAGGATAAGAGAGAATGACAAAGTACTGTAAATTGACCCAAGACAGTGCTGAGAACATTCTTCCCTGCCCTCCTCCTCTTATATGCCTGGAGCATGGTTCTTCAAGTAAGTTGATTATCTAGAAACCAAAAATGTTGGGCATTTATCTAAAATGAAATATTTTTTCTTTCCGTTTTTTTTGTCTAGATTAAAATTTTTCTGTAGTCCTAATACCAGCTACAAACACTCTGAGTCACTGACACAAAACAAACCCGCTAACATAGGGTAGAATCTGGTCCACTCACATTTTATCTTTATGTTGGCTGCAAACTTCAACAGTGCTTGAGTGATCCAGGGATTTAAACTTCCAGTGAAACCCAGGTTTGCTGGAGGCCGTACCTGCTGCTGCTGTTACTCTGCTAGCTTTTTAAAACAGGTTTATCTGCGACACTCATAGTTACTTGCCTCCTTTCAGCATTTTGGACTACTCAAAGGCCACTGGTTCTTCCTCTGATTACTGAATACTGTGGTTACTGGATAATGTAGCTCTTCACAGACCAAAAGCCTAATGCCAAATAAGAGATTCATGAAGACAAGTGCACATCTACAGCAAGGAGCTCCAGCCTTTCCTGTGCCAAAGCACTGGCCCCACCAAGCCCCTTCTGCCAACTGTGGGTGACCAGTCACAGCTGGGACAGCAGCTGGCACAGCTCATCCTTCAACAGAGAGGGTGAGGTAGCCATGGTGGTAGCACACGCAGGAAATCATCCCTTGGTATAGCTGTGTCACTGAAGGGTCTGCTCATCCATCATTCTTAGCCTCTGGGAAGGAATGTTGCCAGAAAGAACCGAACATTCAGGCTGTGTACAGTCATTTGTACAACCCACAAGATGGAAAAAATGGGTGAAAAGCAGACTGCCAGACCACAGCTACTTGAAAGATCTACAGCACTCTCTGTTAATAAGAACTGAGCCCAGGACTGCTCATTTTCTTGCCTGTTGTGGGTGTGCGACTGCCCATGACCTTGGAATGCAGGTTTTCCAGTCTGGAAGTTCATGGTGTGCACAAAACACAGATGTACAAATCTGGCAGAGAAACACTCAGCTGTGAAAGAGCTACTGGATGTTTTCAGAGGTGAGAAGCTGCCTGGGACTCAGCTAAACTGCTACCCTGTGCCACACACAGGAAGCTCAGCAGGATCAGGCCTCCTGGTGCAAAATGCCTGAGCCCTGAGCCATATGGCCATGCTGCCTCATCCACAGCCTCCTGGGAACAGCCCCCCCCATCCACAGGGATATGCTCAACTAACGTGCTGGAGCTCGCTGCGCCTAGGAGATAAATGGAGGTCAGAAAAGTAAAGGCAGTATCTCATGTCCACCCTGCACAGCTGACATGTCCTCTCACAAGACAAACCTTTAAGGGAAGCCAGCCTGCAACCTGGTGGCACAGGAAAGGTAATCAGGAAAAGTAGCAAATACTCTGGTTGCTCCTATTCATGACATTGTAGATACTACTGGTGGAGAACAGTGTCTGCATCACTCTTCATGTTTGCCAAACATATTTTCAAAACTGAACAATGGACAGCATAGAGCCTCCCTGGGCACCTAAACCAGTCCTTCTTGACCTGGCCAACCTTTTTGCTCATGGCTAGTCCATGGCTGCAGTTTAGGCTTATTCTTTCATGTCTCAGTGGCAGTGAGCAGAAAGAGCAGATGATTTCCTTCAGGTTTTCCTGTATTTGAAGACTGTTATTCCTCCCCTCAATCCTTCTGTTTTTTTTTACTGAGTAACCTCAGTTCTTTCACCCATTCCTTGTGGGTGATGAATTAAAAACTGCCATTCTTCTTACTTAGACTGGTGGGAAAAGAGAAAGCCTTGTCATAATTTTTCCACAGAAGGAAAAAGGAAAAATATATCACCACTAGATCTCTCTGGAAAATTAGTGGAGGCCAGCAGTGACCAGAGACTGTTCTCTTCTCATGCTCTGTTTTAATAAAGAGACAAGTCAGTGTCATGGAAATTGATATGAAAATTGCATAGAGATCAAATCAGCACCATGTGAATGTATGGAAATCAAAGTGACAGGCATCTCAGAAACTTCTGACCTAGATTAAGACAGAGAAGTGAAAGACACAAGGTAAAGCAGGGACCAGGAAGGTAAGGAATCAGGGTGCCAGCCTGGGGGAGAGTGGAGCAGGAAAAAAAGTCTTTTCCTGACTTCTGAGCAATGAGGTAGGGGTCCAGCACCTCCACTCCTGAATGGGACACTGGGAGCCTTGAGCTGACCTGGATGACATTTTAAAGTACTTTGTGAATGGCAGGAGCAGGGGGCCAAGCTTGGGGTTACTAACTGGTCACACAGTGGTCCACTGTCCTAATCCTGCAAGCAGAGAATGACAGCCTGTTGGATGGGAACCCACACTGGGCCCTTAAGCAGTCTTCTGTAGTAAGTCTAGCTTTTGCCATTCATCAGGTGAAGAAAAAGGAAAAAGAAAAGAAAAAGGAAAAGAGAAAGATGAAAAGGCAAAAGAAAGAAAAATGTAAAAAAAAAAAAATCAAAAAGAAAGATAAAGAGTGAAAGAGAAAAAAGAGAAAAAGGAAAAAGAAAACAAGATAAACAATTGAGTACTATTGCATTTGAGGCATTTTCTGACACCCTGTGTCTTAAATTCACTAATGATTTCAGCAAAAATAGAGAAAATTCAGTCTTTCCTTCTCCATCTTCTCCCACCTATCGCTTCTGTCAAGGCTCCTGATTGACACGGAGTAGGATTTTTGAGGGTATTTTTGTGCTTGTAAAATATCAACCCTGGATCTGACTCCATCTCCCTGGACACTCCGTGCCTTTCTGAGGGGAGCTTCTGGATGCATCTGAGCTGGAGAAAGAGATGCTCTTTTGTGGCAACTGTATCAAAAGTTCTATGAAAAGGGGAAGAAATAGGAGCTATCAGCTTCTGTTCCCGCTTGCAAGGGGGATTTTAGAAACTTCTTCTTTGGGGAAGGAAACAAGATACGAATGTAATTCAGCTACATTTTGAAAAGGCACCTGTCAGTGGGCAGTTGTCAGGGAGACTGGGTGGCTCCACTCAACTCTGCTGGTACACATGTAACCTCCCCAGCACATCTCTAATTCAGGGCCCAGCACAGCCCAGCTGCCTAACCTTGACTCATGCAAACAAGAAAACTGTGAAGTTGTGTGAAAAAGCTCAGAAAGTTGCTCAAGGAAGATAAGGTAAAACTGTAGATGGAGGTGGGATAGCTGAGGTAGTTGTCAGTAGCAGTTTGAGGATTTAAGGGTGAAAAAAAATGTACCAATAGAAAGAAATAACAAGGGGGGGGGGGGGGAATAAGGAAAAAGCAAAAACTGTAGAAGATGACAACTCAGCACCACCAGATTGCTGCGCCAGGGAGCCCTGGAGGTCAATTACCCTTCCTCTCCTGGCTAATGCCTGCCCTGCTAGTAAAGACATCTTGAGGTGATGACAGTACTGAAAGAAAGGGCATATTTAAACTAGATATTGGGAAGAAATTCTTCCCTGTGAGGGTGGTGAGGCACTAGCACAGGTCAGCCCAGAGAATCTGTGGCGGCCTCATCCCTGGAACTGTTTTAAAGCCAGGCTGTACAGGCCTTTATGCAACCTGGTCAAGTGGAAGGTGCCTCTGCTCATGGTAGGGGGTTGGAACTAGATGAGCTTTAAGGTCCCTTCCAACACAAACCATTCTATGATTCCATCACGATACTAACGCTTAGCATGAGAGCTTATTATATCCTAACCATCTCTCGTTGATCTTCATAAATAAATTTTATACATTCTGTATACATTGTTTGCAGCACCTCTTTATGCACAGTGACAGTTGCTCAAAATTGCCAGAAGTACCAAGGATCCCTTATGCAAGAAAACGAAGTTGCCTTTAAATCCTACTGTGCTTTCTCAGATGCGTCCTGTTGGGAGTAAGGCTGCTGCTAGTCCTGGGGTGTTCTTGGGGACCACATTGGCAACCTTACCCTATGGACTTCTCTGGGTGATTGTTAGGAAACTGCTAAGCATTAGCCAGTCTGTCTACAAGCTGAATTGTGAAAACACATGTATAAATGTTTACTCTTCACCCATCTCCTTCTTTTCCTCCAAATACTTGCCTCTTTCTCCACGTGTGTATTTCCTTCTTGTCTTAATACTCTTCCAAGTCTGGAAATGTCACTTACTACTTATAATCACCGGCTGTTCTTTTAAGCAGGAGCCCAAAATCTCGCCCTCTCTTACAGAAGGACTGAGTTCATGCTTATGTCCTGACTTTGTGACATTTACATGGTTGAAACGTTGCCCTTAGGCTTTGCTGTCCTGATCCCAGGTTGGTAAATCAAGCAATTAAAGTTGAAGAGATTGCAGATTAGTATTTAAAGATATGACATTTAAATTCAAATTACCACAAAATGACTGCAATTTTGGTATGAAAAAAACAAGCTATAAAATTGATGTATTAAACTCTGTAATTTTCTCTAAATTTTATGTTGAAACTGTATTTTCAATGATTTATGACGATACTTAATTTAATCATTCAGCATTTTCCAAAAGGTTTTGTATAAGCAAAGGATGCATCATTTCCCCAGGAGGCTGAATAGCTGTTAGAAGAAATAATTGCTTACATACTGCTCTATTCACATTTAGAGAAGTGTTCAAATTTCTAAACAAATCAGAATTCAGAAATGGTTCAGATTTATCTATTTATTTTCCCCAAAACATTCATGCACTTGGGGCATAATTCCCAATACATACAATGTAAAATGCAAACCATTATCCTAATCGTTAAGTCATTTAACTGGAGTAAAATAAGAAAACAGAGATGCTGATATCAAGCAGCAGTGTAATTACCTCCCAAAACAGGACCCAGACTCCACACTTGCTCCTTCCTGGCCAAGCACTTCTTACAGACAAGACCATAGGAAGGTTCTTTGTCCTGACTTGGTCCTTCTGGTCACTACCTCTTGCAAAGCTGGCTATGTTGGCTATTTACCCTATTTGGCAGTCAGAACAGCCATCTATAAAGTTGCTCACCTCAGGATACAGTGATTATGAAATCTAAGTTATCCCTCAATGGGCAAATGTTGTATGTACTAGGCAATCTTGATAAACTGCCTGAATTTTGCCTCTTTCATGCTTTATAAGGGAAAGATAATTTCTCTAGATCACAGAAGGCTATTTTTAATTATTTCTGATATGTATCAGGGAGCTGAAAATTCGTCATTGTGTATTGGGTTTTGGTAGCAGGGGGTCTACAGGGGTGGCTTCTGTGAAAAGCTGCTAGAAACTTCCCTCATGTCCAATAGAGCCAATGCCAGCCAGTTCCAAGACAGACCCACCACTGACCAAGCCTGAGCCCATTGGTGATAGTGGTAGGGCCTCTGTGATAACTTAAGTAAGAAGCAGGGGGGGAGGCAGAGTGGTGAGGAAAGCTGTGCAACAGCAGCTGCAGCCAGAGAAGGGAGGACAGAGTATGTGAAAGCAACAGCTGCAGACACTCAGGTCAGTGCAGGAGGCAGGAGGTGCTCCAAGCACCAGAGCAGATTCCCCTGAAGCCGGTGGTGAGGCAGGCTGTGACCCTGCAGCATATGGGAAGGCCACGGTAGAGCAGATTCCACCTACAGCCGATGGAAGACCCCACACGGGAGCACGGGGAAGCCTGAAGGAATCTGTGCCCCTGTGGGAAGCCAATGCTGGAGCAGGATCCTGGCAGAAGCTGCGGTTAGTGGAAAGCGGAGCCCACATGGAGCAGATTCGCTGCAGCACTTGGGACCCCACAGGGCACCCACATGGGAGCAGCCTGCTCCTGAAGGGCTGCTCCCCATGGAAGGGACCCAAGCTGGAGCAGTTCATGAAGAACTGTCACCAATGGGAAGGATCCCACACTAGAGCAGGGGAAGAGTGGGAGCTCTCCCCTGAGAAGGGCACAGAGACAAGGTGTGATGAATTGACCACAACTCCTGCTCCCATCCCCTGCACCACTTAGTGGAGGGGTAGAGAAAATATGAATGGAGTTGACCCAGGAAGATGGGAGGGGGGAAGGGAAGGTCTTTAAATATTTCTTATTATTCTACTCAAATTTTGATTGGCAATAAATTAGTATTTCCCCAAGTTGACTCTTGATTGTCGTGTGACAGTTAACTGCTGAGTGACCTTCCCTGTCCTCAACTTGACCCATGAGACTTTGGTTGTATTTTCTCTCCCATGTTCAACTGAGGAGGGCAGTGGCAGAGTGGCTTTGGTGGCCACCTGGTGTCTAGCCAAGGTCAACCCATCCACACTCAAAAGAATCTCTGATATACCTCCCTTGGGCTACTTGTGCCTAGCTGGTTTGTGTCATCTTCCTTTTACCCTTCTCAGATATGTACTGGTTGGTTTCAGCCCTACTCTGAAGAGCTTCATCTCTCCATTTACCACACTGGGAACACATGCATCAGCAAGTTTAGGGTCCTGCAGCATAGAGTATCCAGGTTTGTCTTCATACGCAGCCCAGTTTCTCTCTAAACAAACAATATCAAGTGCAATTTTGGACTGTAGCAGTCAAATTTATTTGCACTGTAGAAGCACACTTGTTTCAGTAATAAAAAAATAACATTTTCTTTGCAGAATAAAAGTAATCCTGTAGTGGTATAAATATATTTACTTGCACAACAATCCACGTAAGTCACTCAACATATATTCAGATTTAGTATTCTCATAGTCCTAAGTTTCAAATGGAGTCAACAAAACATAGCACCTCACAGAAAGGTAAGAAATGTGAAGTCTGGCTCAGTTGGGATTTAAACGTACAAAATAACAGAAAGCTTCATTTTTTTAATTATTAAATGACTACATTGCTTATGAAAAACAAAAAAAATACTGACAGCCTTCAGCACTGACCACTTCCATCTGTCTAATTAAAGCATACTATATGGTGTCAGCCACAGAAGCTTCTTCTGGCTGCCCCACATACATGATCCAAATGCTGGCCAGGCAGAACTAACAAGAGTGTTCCGTCTCTCCACTCCCAAGACTCCCATCACTGGGTACTGTCTTTCATTTCCAAAACAGATTTAGCACTTTACTCCAGGGGGCCATCACAGATGCCAGATGGCATGCCTGATCAGTCAGTGAGTCCCTATGCTATACCAGTAGGTATGGCTGGTATGTAACTTTATCTACTATGAGTACTTCACGCAGAAGGAAGAATACTGTTTTCGGCACTCCCATTCAGTTCAAGCCAAGGAACTACAGTAAACGAAACTGCATTGAATTTATCTTGCACTTTAACTTCTACATAATTCTTTAACTCTTTTGCCAATTGTGGGGGTGGAAAAAAGAACAAAATGGGCAAATTAAGTTTAATGAAGCAATTGCATCACAACTCTGTTGTTGTGTCTAACTTGCACTTACTGTGTGCACTTAGATCAGCACCATGTCCTCACAACATATGTTGATTTGTTCTTATCCTTTCTTACTATTAGCACAGTGAAAAAGTACAATGTTCAGCCTTGCTTCTTCTCAACACATCTATGAGAGGAGGATGGAGGACGCCAAACTAATACAATACAATACTGAAGACAAGAGAACATAATACTTATTTCTGATACACTGAAAAGCAACTATACACATAAGCGCATTTATGTAGGCACACAGACATATTGAGCACCATTCTTTTTCCTTGCCTTTTTTTTTCTTTTCCTTTCTTTTTCATTTTAACATCAACATTCAACTCTGAACCGAAGAATATTTTGCCTCTAGGACAATCTCAGTATCAAGAAAAAACTACCTCTATTTTACAAACATCAAAATGCTACTGCTGACACTTCCATCAAGAAGTTCACTGCAAGTGACCCTCTCTTTGAATTCGAAGGCGCTCCTTCTCCACTTGCAAGCGTTCCTTCTCAATCTGCAGCTTCTCTGACTCAAACTTAAGGAATTGCAGCCTCTCTTTCTCTAACTGCAAACGTTCTTTTTCAAGTTTTAACTTCTCAGTTTCTAGATCCAGTGGCTGCATGATGGTTTTTTCTGTTTGGGTGAGGTCATTTTCCAAGGCAGGTTTTTCAGCATGCAGTCTCTCCAGCCTGAGTTTCTCCCATTCGATCTGAAGCCGCTCCTTCTCGATCTGAAGTCTCTCACGCTCCACATCAACATGCCGCAACCGTTCTTTTTCTATTTGCAGGCGTTCCTTCTCCACTTGCAACCTTTCGGCTTCAATATCTAGTCGCTGCTTCTCCAGCTCCACCTTCTGCTTCTCCAGATTTATAAGCAAGTGAGAATCTTCATAGGCTAGCCTAGCTTGAACAGAGTTTAGACTTCCAAACTCTTCAATCTGGGGGAATTCTGGTAGATCATTTTCCTTTTTTGAATCTGGCAAAACCGATGACAAAATTTCTTCTTCTTCCTCAATAGGAAACTGCAGGGAGGAATGCAATAGAGAAGAATTACATTACAGTCTTCATGCCCAAGTAAACTTTTTACAAACAACCAAAAAGAACACTTTGTTTCCATATTAAAAGCTACTCAGAACTGCTTAACTCACATGCTGAGATAACCATGTTAGATCAAATGAGAGTTTTCTACCATTACACAGGTAGAGAAACACACTACAAGTTAGTATTTGGTAATGAAAAACAGTAAACCAGTTTATTAGTGGACATGCTAAAACAGAGAAAATATTGCACAACAGATACTAGAGCATTCGGAACCACTGATAGAAAACTTTATCTAAAAATGTGTATGTTGTTCTTCGTTTTCATATAGCTGAATGGCATTTATGTAAGCCACTAGGAATTTGTTGTGACTAATTATTTATAAGAGCAGCTGGATCCATAAGCTGGTATGTAATCTAACCCAGCCTTCATCAATTTGAGGATTCCATTTCTAAAAAACATTTAACATGGTCATTTTTTACAGGCTCCTAACCCTCCCAACTGTATTACATGGGTCAATAAACAGCACGTTAAACCAGTTTTGTATCATCACATTTACTATAAAGCTATTTCTGATGCAAGTTACTAGGTGGTAAGGATCACTGCTCTTGGCAGACTGTAACACCTCGTGCAGAATTATAGCCCTTATGTACTACAAATTCATAGTACACAAGGAATTATTGTCTCCCATGTAAAATGCTGCAAAAGAAAGGTAAACTGATGAAGACACTTCAGAAAATCTTAAGACAATGAGAGGTGCTGCCAGTCCTCCAGCATTACAGCAGACACTGTTTTTCAGCAGTTGTCACTCAGTAGTCTCACTACCATTTAACAGCTGATGCTGGTTTCTTCCTAGCACACATCTCAACTGAGCTGACAGCAGTTGCTATTTCCCACTTCCTGTCATGTCGTGTCCATGTCGTGTCCATGTCATGTCCCTGCCGCCACCCCCATTTTCCCAACAAAACCCAAATTCTTTGAACACCACTTTTTCAAGTCAGACCCATATATTTGTATAACTACAACAAAACTACCCAAACATTTAACTTCACTCTAGCTGGTTGCCTATCTCCGGATCATGATACTACCAGAAGTAACAACTTGCCTACATGATCCACAGCTGGTTGTCAAGTTCACACTAAAATCTGTCAGGGAGGAATGGATGACTAACATATTCAAGTAATGTTTTAATCTCCTGTGGGTTCACTTCTAAAAATGCAAACAGTATCCTATTTCTTTCTGTATTCTATTTCTTTCTGTACCTGCAGATATCATATACTTCCATTCGTTAAAAAGGTGCATTTCTCTTCTCTGTTCATGCATCCAGGCTCCTTCAACAACATATTTTCATTCTACTGACTGAACTAATTTGTATCTATAGCACATACAAATGGAAAATATATGTGCAAATACATATTCAGAGTTGAGGTATATCAATTTAATAATCAACACCTAAGAGCTTACACACAATTGCAAGTTGCTAGGTTTGAAAACCATCTCTCTCAAACATATTTGTTTCTACAGCTTCTTTAATTCACACATTCACAAAACACAGAAACAGATGCTATGAAGAAACACAGCAAAAAGCCTTCTGCTGAAATGAAATAAAAGCCATATTGCATACAGCTAATGTATGTCAGTCACTCACTTCAAAATTCTGTGGATCCTCCTCTTCCTCTTCTACTTTGATTTCTGTTAAAGATCCACCGGCTTCTCTGAAGTCAGTGATATTTTGCCATTCAAAACTAGATTCAATTGCAAATCCCATTTTCTCATCCATATCTTCATTGAGAGAGTCATCTAAATTGGATGAAGGAAGGTGAAACCCAGCACCTACTACTTTGATGTTTGCATTCAGACGTTTTCTCTTCATGAGTGCTCTCCAGTCAAGGTATCTCCTTTTCACTTCTGTCCCTGTTCTTTGCTCTCCTTCACCTACAGCATTTACACACTCTGCTATATCCTCCCAAGCTTTCCGTTTCAACTCATTAATTGTTGTATTAAGTTGCTTTGAAAAGAGTACTTCTCTCCTTTTCCTGATTTCCTTAAGGAGAGTTTGAGTTTCCTGAACGCTAAAATTGCTTTTCCTTTTTCTTTTTAATTGTTTCATCTTTTCCAGCTTTAACCTAATAATTTCACCACAGCAGACTACAGAGATGATCTGACACTAATCAGTTATTAATATAAGTGAAATTTAAAAGCCAATGAAAGCAGAGCTCAGTTCTCATGAAGTGAATTTTCTCTTCACTTTGTAGTATTTTCCTATTTGTCAGGCTTCCTAAGAGAAAAAGAGCAAACAATATAAATCTCCAAGGTATACACTGTATATCTTCATTTAATGAACTTGACCCCTAAGTCATCATTTAAAGCATGCATAATTCAAACGGATTGTTCATTCAACAGAAGCAAACCATTTTGTTAAATTCTGGATATAAAGTAGCTCTTTTAATCTCCTGTAATCTCTGTTGAATTATAAATCTATGTACCAAACCCTAAAGGTTGAGCTGATATTTCCATTACAAAATACAGCTATTCTCCTTCAACACTTAGAGTTTTGCCAGTCAGGATTTGCTTAATGCTGAAATTTAACACATACTTTTCAGTCTGAATGCTAAATTATTTCCAAAATAACCTGAAACTGCTGTATTATTATTTCAGAAAAATTAAATGTTATGAGGACTGAAATGTCTGCGATACATTTTAAATAAAACACCATTTCCACAGGGGAAAAAAAAAAGGAAAAAAAAAAGAAAAAAGAGAAAAAAAAAGAAAAAAGTATATTAATATGAAGAGTTATTCTGAAGAGTCTTCTAACTCTTCTTAATAACTGGAGCAATTCTGCTAAGTGTCAGAAAATAACTACTAGTTCAAACAAATGCCATCCATTAGAGAAACAGATTAAGGAGTAAGTCACTCAACGTTCATGGTAAAGCCCTCCTCTACCCTTCTCATACTGTGAAACACCTCATGACAGATGTGATGGCAAATTGAAAGTTCTTCCAGTCCTCTACCCCCAGCAATAGCTGGTCCTATGCCTGATGCTGAAGAGAAAGTTAAACCTCATAATGATCCAACTTTGTGTTTATTTTGCACTTTGTTTTGGACCACATTACCTGCCATTTTAGGTATGTTTCAGAGGCTTTAAACAAAGTAGGCCAACCATTCACTATACAGCACTTAAAAGTTTCAAGCTGTTACATTTGTTCACTATTAACCCAGGATAGACTTTTTGTCCACCTGAAGGAAACTGCCTGAAGGTTACACACTCAATTGCTACCAACTAACGGACTTAATCTTTAACTCCTCCTCAGCTATACAGGATTTTAAAATTACTAAGTTTTTTTTTCTCTTGATACTCTCCTAAACTTGGTCAAAACACACACATCAGCAAATTACATAAAAATCTCTTCATCTGGGGGATAATGCACATAATAGTTTAGAAATAGTTCTTGATCTCCTATGTGCTACTGACAGTAAATAAGTGGCTCCCTTGCAAAGTTTCCCATATCATGCAACATTCCTTCACACCTAACACATAAGCATGCTGGCATTAAGTACTCTTTAAAAGTTGTGTTTAGGAAACAGTTTCACTACTTGTCCTCATTAAAACACCGCCCTCACTTTGAATCCATTTACTTCTGAGGGCTACCAGCTCACAAATTTGCAAAACCTAGTCCCAAGATGTCAACTGCAGAAAGCACTACATGAGCTTGTAACAGCATGGACCACTCTACATGCTCGCATGCACTTCTGACTCCTCAGACACAAGTTGGAAGCTGGATACTGAAGTTTAAGATTGGTGAAACTTCCTGGCCCCTGGAAATAAAATATCAATTAGTATTGACAAAAATGAATTATTTTTTTTAAAAAATAACATAACCTACTGCTGTAATGTAGGCCCTTGGCATGACCAGAACTGCGGAAAAAAAGCTGCCATTTAATAAGTCAGATTTATGCCAGCACACAGTACTGCATTTGCTGGAATTAACACCAAATTTTTGTGAGACCTTTAATCTAATCTTTATGTGTCTCCCTTAACCTCCATTATGATAAATTTACCACAAAGATACTTTGTCTTTCAAGGAAGCAGCACTGTATTTACTTGCCTGGCAGTAAATCAATTTATTTGGTACTTGCTGTTCTTTTCAAATGCAAATTACAGCATTTGTGCTTTTCTATTACTGCAGCAACTGAATTTCTTGCTCTGTGTATCAATTACTTTTTTTTTTTAAAAAAAAAACAAACTTTTTTTAAAAAAAAAAAAAAAACTTTAAGAAGTCACCAAGAAGGTCAATTCTTTGGAGAAGTTACCTGCACACAGAATAAATTAAGAGCACTTTCAGAAGCTTCACTGTTAATAAGGCAATTATTCTGGACTGACAAATGCATAGATTTAAGCTGCAATTCCTGGTTACTGAATAATGATCAAGTATTAACCAGGTCAATGACTTCAATCTTCAGAGTGACTTTAGAAATGCATGTATTTGCACCCATCCATTTTCAGGGTGGGGAGTGGGTGTGAAAGAGCCAGAGATTAATTTTGAGTTTGTCTTCCAAGTAAAAGAATTATGTTGAGTTCTTGCTCAAGAAGAATTATGGTATTTTTGACTTGTCACTACTAAGACACTGAACCTCTGCTTAAAAGGTCACACTTATTTTTACTGAAATCAGTAGTATTTCATATTTGACTTTAAGCCATGTACTTAAGTGAACACTCAGGCACTTTGCTAATACTGAAAAATAAGTAAGACTTTCCAAAGAACTTGCCAGTTGGATATATCAAACTCTAGAAAGTACTAGTAGATACTTAATTGTCTCTTAAGGTACCTAAATGTCAGATTTCTGCTGCATGACAGCCATTTTCAGATCAAGATATACATTGGCTAAGTCCTTTACTTAACTCCTGCTGGGATTAACAAGGCTCTGGTCATTCCCCAGTAACAGTGAACCACATCATTTTAGAGACTCATACGGTATCTCTATTTGGCCTGGCTCTCACTGAATTTCACAGTGCTAACACAGCAGGATAAAGTGGGCACAAATACAAACCAAAGTGTTTTCAAATAAAACTTTAAAGGGCATTATTTTCTAAATATAATTCTGCATGAATGCAGGAGACCCAGCCCACCAAGCTTTCACCTTAGCTCCAGAGAAGGTTCAGATTTAAACCACATAAATGTCAGGTCACCCTGTGGGTCAGTCTCGCTGCTCCTTGTGCAGGTGTTGTGCATCACCTGTTTGATTTACCCAAGCACTCTTTGTGAGGTGCGTAATTGTGGGTTTGGATTTTACACCATAAGCCAAGCACATAACCTTTAAGAATTATAATGCTAACTTGGAAACTACTGGAGTCCAATTCCTTTGTTACACGAAGATTTGACTTCCCCCCCCGAACACATTAAATACAAGCCCCTGAATTTCCCAGTAAAAGGATAGCAAAATCTTACTCTTTTAAAATGCACAAGTAACTTCCAATTGGTAAGTACATCTCACCTTTTCTAATTCTTTTGTTTTTGAAAGCATATTGCTTCATTAAAGACAATTCCTTTCTTATTAACACAAGCAGGTGTTAATGAATTCTCTTAACAGTATATTGATTCTCTGCTAGATCAACTCCACTGTGGGACTGTTTGCCTTTCTAATATACTAACTGAAAACCATTATTATTTAACTAAAGCTGAAGTTTGCGGTATTCTGCTTTCTGACATTGCTAGATGTCTCCAGGATATTACTCCTTACATGTGCAAAGTATGTAAGTGGACAGGAACGGTAATAAGCTAGAATTTGTACACATTCTAGCTATGTTACAGAAAAAAAAACCCACCAACCTAAACCCCAAAACAACAAAAACTATTACCATTTCAAAAAATGTGATTTTAAAAACCATAACACAGAGCAGTGTTCTGAACTTGGCTGGGATACAGTTAATTTTCTTCCTAATAGATGGTACTATGCTGTATTTTGGATTGAGTTTGAGAATAACGCTCATAACACACTGATGCTTTTACCCTAAGTCAAGGACTTTTCAGTCTCTCACACTCTGCTACTAAGAAGGGACACAAGAAGCACAAGGAAGCAAAGATAGGACACTTGACCGAAACTAACCAAAGGGGTATTCCATACCACAGCACATGATGCCCAGTATAGAAACAGAGGGGAGTCACCCAGAAGAGCAGATTGCTACTCAGGCTGGGTTGGGTATCAGTCAGTGCCTGGTGAGCAACTGTATTGTGCATCACTTGTTTTTTATTCACCTCCCTCTTTCTGTTATCTCCCTTTCCATTACTTCTCCCCCCCCTTCTTTTAAATTTATAAACAGTTCTGATCTCAACCATAGATTTTACCTTTCTCTGATTGCCCTCCCCAGCCCTCCAGGGGGAGCAAGCAAGCAGCTGCACGGTACTCAGCTGCAGGTTAAACCATGACAGCAAATTAAAGGTTTGCTTTGATATGAAGTCTAAAACGTGAAATGCATACAGCTGGGGGGGGGGGGGGAATCACAGCAGACAGACATTACAGGTTTTCTGAAATCAGAACCATCTCTGCTCTACAATTTACTGTCTTTAACAGAAGATTCCACAGCAAAAACTATCTGCTGAGTACACCAACCGGGAAGATGGGCAGTTCACTCAGAAAAAAGTTATGTTGAGATCACAGAAGAGGTGCAAAAAAACTTTTGGTTAGATCGAGCCACTTGCACCACTATGAAAGCAAAAGAAGACATCTGCAAACAAAAAAAACCCTCCCTCTCACTTCTGGTACACAACCAAAGACATCAATCACCCGAAAAGGAAAAGTTACAGTCTGGTCAAAGTGAGAAAGAAATCTATGGGAAATAGCAGAATGCAAATATTCCACTACATGAGATATAAAGTGCTGGCAAGGAAAACAGAAACAATTTTGATCATGTGATAACAAAGATTTCAAGGGTCTTCCAGGAAAGACAGCAACATGCAGCTATGAGCATAATCTGCCAGGCCAGAAGCAATCTGGCCAAGAAGGTCCTCACCACTAAAGAAACATAAAGTATCTGTCAGCACTGAAACAAAACAAGCGTTGCAGAACTGAACAGAATACTCCATAAACACAAAGGACACACAAACACTGAATAGGTTTGATGTACTTAATGACAGGGGCATCCACATTCTGCCTCTGTGTCTTTTTGTATGACCACATGCTGGACCAACAAACCACCAACAAACCAACAAAAAACAAGCAAGTAAACAATCCGTGCATTCACCAAGACTAAATGTTGCTAGCATTAAACTAGAATTATTCCCCAGAAACATCATTACTTTTTAGAAGTATGTCTTGATGGTTTGCCTTTCTATTTAAAAAGGCCCCAAAACCTCCTCAAAAAAGCCCCCCAAACCTTTTTAAGTTTATGATTGATGAGAAAAAAACTTCGAAGCAGGAGGATCTGTTACCCCAATTTCCCTTACATGAAAACTCAGATTCTGATGACCTCTGCATGATACTAAAGCTTATGGCTTTCTGGAAAACTCTGATTCATGATGGATGCCTACTTGGCTTGGAAAAACTTCTGCTTTTGTACAGGAGGATCTGGGTACCGCCGAGCATGTCACTCCTTGGACAGTCCCTTTCTGCAAGAATGTTGCGGTTTGAGAACATAAAAAGGCAAGCGCTAAAGGGAACAAACAACACCTAAAGGGTAATTTAACGAAGCAAAGAGAAGGTACCGAGGATGGAAAGCCGCTCCGGAGTCAGGTTGGTGAATCCACATTCATCTGTCTAAAGGAGAGATGAGCGCGGGCACAGCCCCTGGCGGCCCAGACAGGCGGGTCCCGGCAGGAGGCGCACGAAGCCTCTCTACGGACCAGCGAATGCAACAAAAGAACGCCGAGGGCCCGGGGACAGACCCGCCGCACACACCCGACCCTAACCCTGACCTGCTCCGTTGAGCTCCGGAGAGCGGGGTGGGGTGGACTGCGCCCCACCCCCAGCCTGCAGACAAGGTCCTCCCCGGCAAGGGACCCGCGGGCGGCCTCCACCTCTCTCGGAACGAGGAGGAAGACCTCGGGGCCGCAGAAAACGGCGGGCAATCGCCTCACCGCCCTCTGGGGCCACGGGTGGCGGAGCCCCACCGCCCCTCCTTACAAAGGGGCCGGGGGCTGCCTGAACCGCGGGCAGCGGCTTCACGGGGAAAACCACCGCCTCACCCCCACCACAGCCCAGACCCCATGCAGCTCCCGGGGGAGCCACACGAACTACTCACCTGCGCACAACTCTCCCCCGCGGGTCGCCGAGCCTTTAACAGCCTCCGCCCTCCCATTGGGCGACCGAGGTGCCTGTCAGCCCTTTCCGCACGCCTATTGGCGGTCCGCCGCCGCGCCAGGCGGGCCGGAATCCCCCACATACATTCGGGGCGCCACTACGCCCCTCCCGGCAGCACTGGCTACAGCCGCTGCTTGTCATCCCGACGCCTGCAGGTGATTGGCTAGTGGCTACCAGGGGCCGCCTCTCCATCAATGAGCTTCCGGCGGCGGGGATGCGGCTGGGTTGCGGTAGAGGCAGAGGGGGTGGTTCTGGTGGTGGGAAGGGTTGGCTCTGTCTGTGGGGAGCTGTAAGGGAGCGCGGAGCTTTGCGTCCCGGCGCTCCGCTTCTGGCGTGCCTGAAGGCCCGGGTTCGGTCAGTGAGCCTTTCCACAGCCGCGCAGGAGTGAACAGAACTCCGGAGTCGGTGCGGCCTGCTGTACTGTGGTGGCTGAGCTAACGCATAGCAGTATGCATTGCTTCCCAAACTGCGTGGTTTGAGTGTACGATGGGGCTTGTGATTGAAAGTGTGAAATAACGTTTGTGGTGATGCTGTAATTAAAAAAAAAAAAAAAAATCATCGTGAAAGTGCTGCCTGTGTAAGCCACCGTGTCATTAATGTAATTAATACACAAGCCAAGGAGTTTTGTGGAGCTCTTTGTCTCAGACACACCTGAAGTGTGTCTCAGGTACTCTTTGTATTGCATCCCGTTGCCTCGGTGACATAACCTTTGTGGAGGATTAAGGCTGTGCTTGCCGGTAGATAAATTCAAATACCTTCTCCCCCTGAAGTTTGCCTCCTCTATTCTGCCTAACCTCCTACACATATATATTACTTCGCATATTTATTAAATACTTGCTCAGTCCTTTTAAATCAGTGTTTAGAGTGAAGCATTTTCACTGGACAGATAGGTTGGTTAACATAGCTTCTGGTGACAATTGTGATGATGAAACTACAAATCTACTTTAAAAGGGTATTTTCCAGTTTGAGCCAACAATTCTTGCAATGAACTTCCTGAAAATATTTATAGCTGCTAAATGTGTAAAGGCTATGAATTTATTACTTACAGGGAGTGACTCTTTTGTTGCTACTCTTGCCTATTGTACTGAATATCATAAAAATTTAGAAAAGAAAAATGTAAGGAGTAGGGTAGCAGGACTGTGCCACATTGCAGTATATTATACAGGCATATTCCTTACTAAGTCTCATGTATGTACAAGGCTTCAATTTACCTTACTACCAGTATTGTGACAGTGCTCAGAAATAAGATGCAAGTGTGCTACAAAGGTCTTGCAGGCTAGTTCAAACTAGGTTCAGGTGCAAGTAGGTAGAAGAATGATGGAGAGTGAAAGTCATCAACACTCTGAACCTCTTCCAGTCTGCAAAAATAACTAGTGCTAATTATACGTCATTGAATACACTTCCTTTATTGTTAAGCACAAACCCACGCAATATGATTGGTGTTCATTAAGATATTTTGCACTAGGAAGTGTATGATGTGAAGAATCTTGATATATACCAGCTTCCTCTAACAAAAATCCTTGGACCTCATTCATTCATCTGAACTGTCTTGAATTTATGTGTAATTAATGTGTATTTTATTCAGTAAATCCAGACTGCTTCCTTGCTTCTGATGACAAAAAAGACCCACCATGTGTTGTGCTTCAGATACAAAATCTGCAAGTCTGTGGTGAATTCCCTGGATCTGTGTAACATGCATATGCAATTTTATTGTGATTGTACACAGGGTTACATAGCCACAGCTCTCAAATTTGGTCCATGAATCCCTTCATTGCTCAGTATAAGATTTTAACATTGTGAACACTGTTGGAACACTTTGTACTTGCCTCCAAATGGCTTTTGCTTAGCTGTGAGACTGTTCTGGGTTCAGCCTTGGAGTGTTGGAAGGTTAATTTTTATTGCTGTAACTCTGTTGTATTTATACAGAGGTTTGAAGGTCACAGAAGTTCTGGAAGAATACAAGACAACACAGGGCTTCCTTACTTTGCCATTTCTGCACCCTTTGCACGCTAATTTTAGACTAAGCAACTTATATCTCCTTTTATTTAAAGCCACTTCTAGGTAGTATGGAAGCCCATTTCAGTCATAAATAAATATGTAATAATTTGCAAGCCTTAAACTGTTATTAAACCCCTCTGTATATCAATCTGAGCTAGAGGATTAAATTAAAAAAAATATATCGATTTAAATGAGTACTTTATAACAGTAAATTTACAACTTCTCAGCAGACTAAATAAAATTTAATATGGGAGTAGCAAATTGATATACAAAGGATATACAAATACAGTGTCCAGGGATAACTGAAAAAACCCTCTCTCTGCAATGTTCATGCATGCTAACTGCATTCTTTGTTATAATCTAGCACTCAAAATGTTCTCCAGTTGTAAAAAGAACGAAAAAACAAGTTGTTAGCCCCACTGGAAGCCTAGTAGGTTCTCTGTATTTTGAAACTGACAAAAAAAGAAATAAAAACCAAACCTGAGAAGAAATCAGTTGCTTCAGTGCTTTTATTTCACAAAAGAATGAACATCTCAGCAAACATGTAGCATTGTACTTCCACGTATCAGCAGAGCCCAGGTAGCAGCAACATGTTACTGATCTCTACACTTTATTGGATGTTAAAGGGAAAAAATGTAAATTCAGCATAATGTTCAGCTATAATCAAATACATCCCAGGTTTCAGCCTGTTTTAATTAAAATAGATCGTATGCTGCCTCCTGTTGGTCACCTACGGAAAAAAAATCTTAAATTAGACTCCACATTATGAAAGTTGCAGACAGCACATTCTAAAGCCTCTAGCATACCTACTATCTACTACTAATCAGAGGAGGTATACAGCTTTCTTCATGGAGTAATACCAGAAATAAACCTGACCCAGTAAATCTCCATTTTGTGAATACAATAATTTTTAAGTGCATGGAGTAATACCAGAAATAAACCTGACCCAGTAAATCTCCATTTTGTGAATACAATAATTTTTAAGTGCAGTAAACTGATTTACTTCTACAGATGTATTTAGAATCTAGAAAATAAATTCATTAGTACATAAACAATAAAGTATCAGGTTTGTGCAAACATAATCAATATAAACACCTGAATAATTGATATTTATTGTAACAACTAAACCAGTGTGATAACATTACCAAAGTGCCATAATATTTTCATAGCATTCTTTAAAAATTATCCAATATAATCATTACTGGATATTAAAATACCACATACAATATATATTATCTTCATGTATATTATACTGGTCATGCTTATAATGCGTTCTGTGACATAGAATACTATTAGAAATGTTCTGGTTACATCGTTTAAGTGCAAATAGTGGATTATAACTTTGCATGCAATTTGTATGTTTTAAACATCTAACTATATTTCAGTGAGAACATAAGATATCATTAATCTAGTCCTGGACTATTTTTAGAGGAAGATACCTTTTCATAAAATAATGTGAGCTTTGAAAAGTCAGAAAAGATGTAGAAGAACTTGCTTTGCACTAATTTTGTGACATTTTTAAACTGAGTAACACCTGCTTAGACTGAAAAATCTATTTGATCCAGATTTACAGCAGTTACTTATTACAAGTAATCCATATTCTTTCGAGTAGCATAGTTGACTTTGCTGAGATTTCTCACATGATTAGCAATTAATCGCAGAATTTGGAACACAGAAATACAGGCCCTTAGTTCTATCATAAAGCCTTGTTTTTAACCATGACTTTCTAACACAGCTTCTTCTGCACTCTGTACTGCTATGAGGTTTAACTCTCTGTATGTGGAATTGTGGCAATTGACCTTTTTTCCTCTGTGAGAGTTGTAATACAGGCTTACCTACGTAACTGAAGAAAATTAGTACTATTTCACAGTAACTTTTCTGTAAGCAATGGCATAAAGTGACTGACACTACAGCGTTATTTCCTGATTACTGAGTAAGAGAGGTCAACTCCATTTGAGATCCATGAATGATTTGTCAAACAGGGAACTGACATTAGTTCCTGTGCAAATGTAGCACAGGATATTAAAGAAGCATGCCTATTTTCCAAAGTAAGCTTAATTTATTTTCCACTATGTATACTAATAATGAGTAATTTACCACATACATCATAAATCTGTCTGGTGTCATGTGCCAGAGGCTTCTACATTTAGCAAGTGTAGATGGAAGACTGCCAAAAAAAAAAAAAAATTGCTCTAAGGAAAAACTTACTGGAAAGAGCATCACCTGAATTTCTGACTGATTTGTTGTTTATGTAGCCCAGCAATTTGGTCATGATAATGGCACTTAGAAAAAACCTCAATTCTCTTGCCTGTTCCAATTTGCATTGCTGTTTATACCCCTGTGCTATGGGCATAACGTGTTACTATTGCATAAATTGTATACTCCTACTACTCAGGTTTAAAAACAACACAAAAACACAAGCAAAGAATTGGGCCTTGTACTGCAATGAAGTGACTTGTCACAATAATTAATGGTTAATGAAGTCTCTGCTGCTTTGAGTACCTTTATTAATGCTGAAACTATTCTCCTGTAGGTCTACTTTTCTCCTACTCTTTCAGCAAGCAGGAATAGTATTCTCCATGTCTCCTAAACTATTCAATACATTTTCTTTGCAGTAACAAAAAGTATTTGTGTTCCAATATAGAAAAAAATTGCATTTCAGAATGGTGATTGTAAAGGTTACTTAGCTAACTGCTGTTATGATTTGGAAACTCACTATGAAAAGAGCAAAATAAACGTGGAAGTTGCCTGAAATACTGTAACAACAAGCTATTCACTTCTATAGAACTGACACATATCTTAATACAAATAAATTATTGAGTAGGAGGACTCTATTAATATGTTCTCCAAATTGCATCATTTTCATTCTTATGAAAATATTTACAGTGAAAGTTTTCTAAATGTAGAAAGGTATCTGATAACAAGTTATAGTCTGTCACAGAATTGGAACTTTCCACTGTTTACTGTTTAAAACAGAGGTATATTGCTAGGCAATATAAAGCTTTAAGCATTAATACTGAGCTTGAGTTTTGCAAAAAGTACATGAAGCAGTGATGTGATGATAAACTTACCATGGTCAGCTCAAACCATATGAAAGATGTTTTAGATGCCTCACTAGATTTTGTTCATTTTTAAACTGCTTGGCAAAGATATGCTTACATGTTTAGAACTATTCTGTCAGAATAAGATTACCACTTAAACAGTACTTATATAAGGGCTCTCTTGTTCAAATAGCTGGTTAGAAAGAAAATTCTCAGGCTGTGGAGATTACAGATGAACTGAAGAAACCTAGCTAATTTCGGTGTCCTCCTGTCAGACGCAGTCCCACTTTGTATGCAAATTTACTTCACAATGTATGCCTAGACTAATATTAATCCTAAAAGTTCATTAGAATTTTAACATTATAATAGATGAGTACTGAAGGTTTATCAAGCAATATATTGTGTAGTGTTTACCAAGTATTATTTTAACACTTAAATTTACCATGGAAGTACAAGATAAAATATTTTAATTCATTTAAACCACTATAGAAGTTAAAAAAAAAAAAAAAAAAAAAAAAAAGGAATTATTTCACCTCAGAAGTACTATTTACTTTGTCTTTAAATATGGGTATTTTTCTTTGGTAACTTTGTATTTGATGTATCACAAGATACAAACTTTTCCCATAGTTAAGCAAAGCAACCAACTGAAGTTTATCTACAGCTTGCTGTTGTAAGCAGCCAAGTGGCTGCGTAGTAGCTCACACTGGAGACTTCACAGATGGAAAACTGCTGTTAGAAAATATCCTGAAGTGTTTTTTCTTAACAGTATGACTGAAGCAAAGATACCACATGAATCATCCATCCTGTAGCAATCTTGCTCACTGTGCAGTCAAAGCAAAAACTATACAAAACAAAGGAAACCATATCAAAGTTTATCTCAACACCCTTGATGAGATGAAAACAGAAAGTACAGCTACTACTAAGGCACAAGGATGGAGAAAAAGCGGTAAAACTGAAGAGCTGAAGTCAGATGACAGGAATTATCAGTCTCTTCAAGTTAGATACCTGGGTTTAATGCTGTGAAGGTCACTTTGGCTCTTGACCTTGCTAAGGCCATTCTAGTAAGATAAAGCTGACAATGACTTCCTGAATATGAATATATCAATGAATATAAATCCTCTAACTAAAACATCACTAATGTAAATTTCTGTTAAACTTCAGTTACATAGGGAAAACAGTATCACAGTCAGTTTTCTCACTCAGCAATTTGTCTACTGGGAAAACTGTGAATATTACAGAAATAATGGCACAGATTACACAATTCCTCATGACTATGCTTTTTTGAAAAGTAATGTCATTTTGCAAATTATTCAGATAATTACAGAGAAGACTTGCATATAAAATTAATAATTTCTATATATTGACTAGCATGAATGACAATTTAATAGACTTTTCCAAAAGCAATTCTATAGCATACAGTTTAAACTGAAGATTTAAATAAAATAGTACATATTTTTCCATCTGTAAATTAATACCTAAAAATCTGTTCTAAAACTTGTGCATTTAAATAGATTCTTTTGGCTCAGGAGTTTCAAAATTCTCCAGAGCAAATTGTTAATACTGATGACCAGGGGTCCCTGTATTTATTAAACTGAATGACCTGACAGTAAAACTCAGTTAAGGCTCTTGGCATTGGTGAAACTTCTTCCCACTCAGACCTACTACTATGGTAGACTTGAACTTCATCTGTGATTTCTTCTGGAGCATAATCACCACCTAATATATAAATTTTGTCTTCTGTCCCAACTGCTCCTGCATTAAAGCCAGCACATTCAAAAGATCCTTCCCCTTTCCAAACACAGGTTTCTGGGCAAAAGCTGTAGACCTTGTAGGTGGAGAGATCACATATGTACAATGTACAGTTTACTGGAACGGCTTTGATTAGAGTTGCATGGAAAAACTGCCCAAATTCTGCTACAAGCTCAGACCACTGATCAGTCATGGCATTATACTTAAAGAAACAGTCAAGAGATGGATTGAAGGCATCAGTAATCTCTACTTCTGAGCCAAGGACGTAAATTATATTCTGACATGCACTTGCTTCTGGATAGTAGATACCTCTTGGTAGTTGGCTTACAGATTTCCAGTCTTTGGAAAGAGGGTTATATGATTCTACATCCAAAAGGCTTCGGGTTTCTTGAGCTCCCCTGGTCTTTCCACCTATTACAAACAGCTGATTCAAGGTTACAACAGATGTGTGCATTGTCCTTGGTTTTTTCATAGCTGACACTATGGAGAACTCATTACTTACTGGGCAGTAGCACCAGGTTTGGTCAGTGGCATCATGAAATGGTTCAGCAATATGAAGCCTGACAGTCCTATAACAATTCCCTTTGCATCCTCCAGTTATAAATATTTTTTCTCCATAACTAGATAAGCTTGACCCTGGAAGATCAATCATGTGAGTATGTGGTAGTTCTTTCCATTTATCTGTTTTGATGTTGTAGCAGAATGTATGTCTGTTTTCTCCATCTTCTTCAGTTTTATGAACAAATATGTATTTTTCTGTTGTTGAAGGACGTGCATCTGGAAACAGACCGCTAAAGTTTTGCACACTTTTAACTGCATCATTGATTATTACTGAGCAATTAGCATTCTTAAGTAAGTGTTCTTCAGAATGCAGAAAGTCCTGCAAAGTCTGTTCAGGTAACTGGTGCAGTCTCACTTTTTTAATCAGATTAGGCAGATATTTCTGTCGTGTTTCGACATTGTGTTTGGTCCACTGAAGGACAGCTTTCAACACTGACTCTTCCTCAGGGACATTTAGTTCATCAGCCTCCAGACATTTTTGTAGTATCTCAAAATTCATCTCCAAAAAATCACTTGATCTCAGCAGCAAGGAAAAGTGGTGCTGTACAAAATCTAGCGCATGATCAAATAAGCGGACGGAACCATAACTTTCTGATAGAGAAAGCAACTGTAAGCAATTCACAAGATCGATACTTTTTATTAGAAAGTCACTGCAAGCTTTGGAAAGGAGTGAAACCTGAAGAAATGATGACAGTTGGAAGAGCATTTCCACATTATCATTTGTTATCTCTGTTTTTCCTGTGTAAGCATAATCAAGAAAGGCTTTCACTGCCTTGGGTGATAGATTACTAATGGTAACATTGCCATCATCTCGTTCTTTCATATTAACTTCAAACATGGCTCTGTGGATAAAATAAAGAAGATATACAAACAAATTAAAGATTGAGCAAACAACAGAGAACACTGCTATGAGAGGAAAGAGACAATCAGGGATGTATAAGGCAGGCTGTATAGGTCTAAAATGCGGCAGTTCTAACTGAGAGCAATGCATGATTTGCTTGATATGGTTGAAGAAAAAAGAAGTTTTGATAAGAACATATTCAAAGTGATTGGTCAGAAAATGATAGCGGCACCTGTGGTTTGTATGGGTTTTCACAGAGTGCAATGAAGTCTGCAGCTCTCTATGACAGAAAATGTGGAATTGTTAGGGGAGCATCTGTTTCAACAGCTTGAGAAAGAAAGGCTTTTTAAAAAAACATAGAGTAGAAAAGCCCCATGGTTTTTAAAATCCCATACTTCTATCAAGCTAAAGAGAAAAAAAAAAATAAATCACTTTGTATAGCATACTTTTTGGGAAGTGAACATTAGGTAAACCATGAACTTTTCTGACCTCCTGAACAAGAACACAGAATTGCAATAAGACACTTTTGTCCCAAAGAGCTTTGTAGCTTTGTGTGTACTAAATGACAATCCTTAGAATATTTTCCTTATTAACCCAAGAGCTATGATACATATCTCTAATTACAGTATAAAATAACAACTGAAAAATACTAGTAGAAGGACAGCAATGTGGGCAGAGGCTTTGATTCCAAAAGCTTACAAGGAGGAAGCAAAATGTTGCTGAATCTTGGGTTTACACAATGAAAGCAAAACTAGAAGTTCAAAGACCAAGGAAAACAAAGGTGTGTATCTAGTGGACTTCGGTACTTTTTATTCCCTGAAGGTAATAGAGGGGCCTTGTATTTTAGAAGAATTCATGAATTTCTACCTTTCTACTAGAAAATCTCTTCCTTTACTACCAGAGCATCTCTTGTGCTGTCAAGCTGTAAACTCTTGAAATGCCAGAAGTTGTGTGTCAGAGAAAAAAAAATCTGCTGGTACAGTGGAAAAATAGCTTATTTCATTGGCATTTCTTCTTTTTTCAGCAGTCCTAAGAACATGTCTAGCCTGTATACTCTGCCATATCTGGCAGACTCACTCAGACTGTGGGATGCTCCAGGACATTTGCAAATAGCATTTGTCACCTACGTATGGGCAACTTAAATCAAGGTCATTAACTTATTTCTAGGAGCCCATATTTTTATTGTTAAAGCATCTTAGCTTTGTGTTTTAGTAAACAGTGTATTTAGAGACAACTTTCAGGGTGAAACCACAAGTTTGAGTCTTGCTAAGGCGCTTCATAAATTGGTATATATATGAATGGTCTGTCTGCCCCTTAAAAATGCATAGCTTTAAGCACCAGAAGGAAGATCACAGTTCTATTTCATGCTGAAAGGCTGATATCTGTAGTTTAGAAAAAATGGATGTTTAAATACCTCTGAAGACAAACTATGAACAAAATGTTGTGCTGACTACTCATCTTAGGCAAACAAACCCCAGCACCATTCCAAACCGCATGCCATTTATATAAAATTGCTCAATGGAAAATGTATTTGTAATTAACCTGTTATGTTTTCAATATAAATGTGTCGAAGTATGTAGACTGTCACGTACAAAGTATAGCAATACCCTTGCAGACCTTTAAGTGCAGATACAGGCAACAGGTACATCTTAAATGTACACAACTTGTGCCAATTCTACCGAACAGCATAACCATGAACTCATGATTTGACATTTGTATTTCAGACTCTGAAATATGTATGAATCTCAGATTCGAAGAGTCCTTGTGTCACTCTGGAAATAAAACCAGATATATCTGCGGTATGGTCAGGCATCTAACACTTTTTTGTTGGGTTTTTTTTTTTTCCTATCCTTAAAATTGAAAGCTTTTATCAAAACTCCACAGACATAGATTCAGTTGATGATTTCTTTTTTAATTTTTGTAATTACAGTCCTTCCTTCCCTCCCAGAGAATTTACAATCCATTTACTGAAAATTCATGCCAAGATTAGGTTTACCTGAAAAAATCACTGCACGCTGCCAGTACACAACGATGACAAGGAATTATTTCATCTTTCACAAGAATTTTAAAGTCAAAAAATATATTTTGTTCTCTGAACTTTTGTAGTACTTTTAGAATTTGTTGTCCATGACCTTCAGCCACTAAGGAATTGATTTTATTTTCAGGAACAGAAATTCCATTGCAAATAGGTCTGCTAATGTAATCCCGTTGATTAGCCATGGTTTCTTCAGTCTGTTCTTGAAACTGAAATGAAAAGATAAGTAGTTGATTCTACAG
This sequence comes from Psilopsiagon aymara, assembly GCA_024733675.1. Lineage (NCBI taxonomy): Eukaryota > Metazoa > Chordata > Aves > Psittaciformes > Psittacidae > Psilopsiagon > Psilopsiagon aymara. The sequence continues at coordinate 28,376 of JANRGW010007952.1, forward strand.
TCTTACTATTTAAAAAATAAAAATTAAAAATCAATATATCGTAAACCAAACAAATTCCCAGCATTGAATTTGGCTTCTAAGTTGTATGCACAGTTATAAATTTGGGTTATAAATTACTTTTACACTTAATTTGACTTGATAATAATACTTCTACTTCACAAGATATTTATACTTTGAAAAGTAAAATATCTGCCATACGTCAAAGAACAATTCTACAAATAGTACCCACCTGTAGAAACTTTTTCAATAAAGTTCACAGGAAGCCCACCCAGGAATGTGTTAAAGTTTTTAATGGTTATTAAAGAGAAAGACTAGACCTAGGCTTACCCTCAAAAACCCCAAAACTCTTACAGTTCCATGTAAAATGAAGATGGAAATAAAATATTTGTTACATATTTTTAGATTCCAGAAGGTTCATCTATATACTACAAACCCCCAAGCTCAAAGCAGACCAATGGTCTTTCTACAGCTGACAGTGGAAGGAAGATACAGGCTACTATACTGCATTCTAAGTAAATCCCAATTAGCACTCCAGACCAAAACAACAGAATACAAACACTGACAGCCTGGCCTAATCATTGCTAAGGCTGACAAAACAGGCTCATTTAGAGATGCTTTGGTGACAGTGGAACTTTGAGTGTTCAGTCAGTTGGTACTGATTATATCTTTGTCCTGGGTTCGGCAGTAGCAGTAGTTTTTCTCCTTCTTGGTAGCCGGTGTGGAGCTGTGGTTTTTTTTTTTTTTTTGCTTTGGACTTTCGGCTTGTGAACAGCACTGATAACACCAATGTTTTAGTTATGGCTTAGTACATTTTGGTCTGATCAAGGACTTTCTCAGCCTCATGCTCTGCCAGGGAGGAGGGGGAGCCGGGAGGAAGCAGAGACAGGGCACCTGACCCAAACTGACCAAAGA
>JANRGW010007953.1:0-35570 GCA_024733675.1 Psilopsiagon aymara
CAGCTTAAACCGTGGCAGCTCTTTTAGGAGGGGGAGGTGGGTTAACAAACTGTGTGGCTGATTTACAGCTTAAACCATGACAACAGCCTAACTCAAAGAACTTTGATTAGGGGCTTTCCAGCTCTTAAAAAAAAACTCCAACACAATCCCCACCAACATTAATATAGGCCCCAAAATCAATATGTTTGAGTAAACAAAAGGTGTGAGTCCTGAAGCATATATCTTACAGCATGATACCACTGTTACCCCACATATTTCAACCAAGATTTTGACCTTTCCATCAAAGACATTTAGTTTCCTTTTAACTGATGATTAGATAATAAAAATCTACAGAGATGAATAGTTCTTTTTCATGGGACATATTCAGATATCTCTGCGGTATTCAGTGTTCTTATGGCAGAAATCTACTAAAGAAAAGCAAATGGACTAGCAGTTTAGGAATGCTTCTAAATCTAGGATCCCTTCTGAGTGTCTGGCATTCTGTATTTTAAAGCAGGGCTCACCAGAAAACAGCTGTAGTAAATATTTTGAAGGTAGCCTAAAAAAGATTGGTTTAAAAACTGGTTTATGTAAACTTCTGATCCGTATACATTTCTCTTAGTAACCAGGCAAATTTTTCATATCTCTGACTTTCTGTGTCAAAAAGTCTTGCAGTCTAGTTAATTGCTGCATCCAGTTAGAATTTGTTGCCCTTTGGATTCACAAAATGCCATGTTTTGATTCTGGCTATTTTGTCTTCCAAGTGTTACTTTTATGGCTTATATAGTACTGCATGTATAGAAGAAACAATCTGTGGTTTGCTGCAGTTTGTTCCTGGCTCCCACTTTGGTTCTTCTATGCCAATGACTTGGATAGGATGCCTAGAAGGTATTTAACAGCTGTACTTTCTGCTGCTACTTGGCAGACTGCAGCTTTGAGCCATACCTTGATAAAGATAATTATACATTGGTCTTATAAAATGGTGAGTGCTACATAAAAGAGTGAGTGCTATGGCATTGCTGCATGGAGTATGTTTATCAGAGTAGCTGGATTTTCTTTATGAGGTAAAAAGTCTACACAAAGGGGCACCCTAATAAGAGGTCTAAATAATACTGTAATGTTTGTTCCTGCAATTTTGTGAAAGAAAATGCTAGGTGAAGTTCTTAGTTGAATGGAGTATGTGAAAAATTGATATTGCAAATTGAAGGACTGGGCTGTGAAAATGTAAGCTCAGTAGAGCTTCATACATCAAATGGAGTTTGGCTGAGCATCATAATTCTCTGAAATAATCTTGTTGCAAACTTTCTATCTTAAAGAAAAAATGATGCATTTAAATGTTTGTAGGAAACTTCTCATTTGTTACATGACTAAACCCAGCCTAGTTAACAAACATGTCCAACCTTTGACTAGCATGTGTTCCCATGTTAAAAATCATGCCATTAACTTATGAAAAGTTATTACTATCTGAACATCACCACACACTTCAGGTACCTCTGTGGTTCAAAAAGATTTCCAGTGAAATAATGGGAACAATGATGTCACGTTTCAAATGTGTTTGATAATCTCTCTTAGGCTGTATTTCCAGGGTTAATCTAGCTGTGAGGCTTTGTGCCTGCAGCTTTGCATCTGTGCCTGTCTCTTATCTTGTACAGGCTTTGCTACCTGTCAGAGCCTTTTTGAATAAAGTTTTTTAATACTGATTATCATTCTCTTTTTGTTCTGTTAACTTTCTGATGAGTTAATGTACTACAGCATCTCAGATCAATGTCTAATGTGTGATGGGTGAAGTACCAGGCAGATGATGGGAGCACACAGCAAAAAGTAAAATGCAGGCTGGACGGCAAAAAGCAGCAGTCAGATCAGTATAGGAGGGATGTGAGAGATGCAGCTTTAGAGAGCTAGGATATTTGGCACAGAAATTATTCCAGTGACTGAAATCTTGCTACCCAGCCATCTTTATCACTTAATAACCAGTGCCTTATTAATGTAACTCAAGATAACAGGCTTTATTGTACAAATCTGTTTTTATTTTTCCTCGTCTCTGAGAAGGTGTGTCGTTATATTTGTTCTTGAGTAAAAGTAAATTCAAATGACTTGTGTTAAGAAAAAAGCAGAAAAAAAGATTATTTTTATTTGTTTAGGTGAGAAAAGATCTCAGCAGAACTTGACAGGAAAAGGCTGGGATTCTGGCTGCCATTTTTTCCTCTCTGTAGCAGACAGGATGTGTAAGTGTTTCTGCATTTGTGTGAAAGCTATTAAGTAAATGTTCCATGTTTTTCACTGGAGATTTTCAAAGGGAAAATAAACTACTGATCTTTGGGGACTAGTTTATCAAACTCCATTATCTATAATGCTCAATAGGTTTCTTGGCAAAGTGGAATTTATAATATTATCTCAAGGAAGCACAGAAATGAATGTTAAGAAATTTGGTTCCACTCCAGGCTATTATTTAAACATATCATATGACGTGGCAAATAAATTAATTTACCCTTTTATGGATCTCTAATCCTTTGCATATTAGACCTTTATTGTTTTTAGAATGGTCACAGAAGAGTACCTTGTACATTTCCTTAAAGACTACGGACTCTTCTTTCCATGGATAACTGTTATCCACATCAAGATTCTTTAATTAACTTTCCTTGCCTTGAGTTCTTAAAGCCAAGTTGAGAGATTTCCTTTTGCTATTCAGAGACATGATTCAAGTGTCTACCACATATGTGCCCTGCTGCCACCCTGGGATCTGCAGAGGTTAATTTAGGTTGTAATCTGACGACAGTGTAATTGCACAGGACTAGCTGTACAGAAAGAATGAGACTAACAGAGCGTTCATTTATGCTCCCACCTGAATATAAATTTAAGACCAATTATGTAGTTGCATAAATTAATCTCTATAATTTCTGCAGCAATGGACTTGCCATTGTGTTCTAGCTGAACAACTCTTGTTCACATATGACATTATCACCATGGCACTGCAATATCTGAGAGTATGAGCACACTCAAAATTATAAAAAAGCTGTTTCTTCTATTTTAACTCCATTTAATCAGGCAGCAGCCCAAGAAAGTAAAGTGCTGACAGAACTCTGCTTGTGCTTACATATATTGTTTTACTTTAATGTAGAAAGGGAGTTGCTGCTGAAAGATAGGTAGGACATATGGCACATTACTTGTGAAAAAGACTAGATCTTATTTACATCCCCTCTGAACCAGTGCAAGTGTTCATGTTACAGATCTAGTTTTCCCAGGGGTCTTTGTCCAAGGCTTGCACTGAGTTAGTACAGGAAGGATCTTTGCACTCTGATCTTGCACAATCATCTTGGTGGTGAGTAACCCATTAAAAGAGTACATCAAAGGATTCTGATTCAGTTCATGTTGTCATCTCTACTGACAGCAATTTTTTCTTTTTTTTTTTCGGAAAAAAAACCCCTTTTTTCATGGAATTTGGATGTGTTTTTGTTAGCAAAAACAGGACAATATGTGAGATAATGCAGGACAATATGTGAGAAAGACTTTTTTTACAACTCCTTTCTCTAGTATCACATCAGAGTGTTAGAAAATGAGGATTGCTGAATCCTAGGACTAAAAGATATGTGCTTTAAAATATCTACTAAATTCAGTTCTCTTACATGGAAAAGGCCTTAACTGTGTGTATAGTTTACAGGAAAAGAATAGCTTCACTTTTGGAATCTTGTTTGAAATAGGTCAGTGATACATGAGGCAATTAACTTTTGGTCAGGATGTGTTGTCATCATAGCAGTCAAACTAGTGAGGAAATTCAGAAAAAAATAAAATATTCTGTATAACCTCAGTCAGACTTAAAAAGATAGAGGTTAATACTTAGCAACTTCTGTCTTGCTGGCACTGAGCATGAAAGGGAGGTAGAGAGCTAGTGGATGTAAGAAAGAGAAATGGACTTGTTATCTTCACCTACTCAGGCATGGGTCCTCCACAGGTGCAGTGTGGATATCTGCTCCAGTGTAGTCACCTGTGTCCAGGGATTCAACCTGCTTCACCATAATCTTCTCTGTGAGCTACAGGGCAATCTCTATTCCAGTGCCTTCTCACCCAGCTCCTTCAGCTGTGTTGTCTGCAGAGCTGCTTCTCAAGCCTTTTTTCTCTCACTCCTCTCTCTCACACTCTGATGTGCAACATTTTTATGCATTTGAAAAAATATGCTTTCAAAAATACATGCTTTCTCAGCCCTGGGATCCCAGCACCCAGTCCTGGCCATGGGGCTCAGCCGTGCCCTACGCTGGGTCTGTTGGGGCTGGCTGGAATTGGCTGTGTCCTGCATGGAGCAGTCCTGACCCCTCCCCACAGAGGCCACTCCGCAGCTGCCCCACTGCTGGCACCTGGGCACTGGCACCCAATACATGTAAATATTGTGAGTTTCCAGTGGACAAAGCAATAATCAGTAGAAGAGACCACCTCTGCAATTGGTATTAGAGAGCCTTTTTGCAGACAGTTTTAGTGGAGAAGTCAAGGCCTGAACTGGAAATGGATAGACTTCCCAGACTGTCCTTGAAATAATCCCTGCAGGTAATTTCTGTTTATCAGTGAAAAATGTGGGTAAAGCAGTGTACAGGCAAGGGCAAAACAAGCATCTTGCATTACCTTGCTCCCTGTGGGAAAATGGGCTTTTCAGTCATTAGGGTTCTTCACATGATGAGTCATATAAAACAGTAACATCTGTTATGCTATTATGTTGTTCTCAGGGTAGGCTTGTATCTTGTTCCCTCTGAGGGTGAAAATAAGCTGTCTGAAAGCTGGGACTTCTAGAATCGTAGAATCACAGAATCATAGAATCAGCTAAGCTGGAAAAGACCCTTAAGATAATGAAGTTCAACCACTACCCTGGGACTGCCAAGTCCACCACTAAACCATGTCACTGAGGACCACATGCTGAAAGTGTTCTTGAACACTTTCAGGAACTGTGATTCCACCACTCCCCTGGGCAGCCTGTTCCAATGCCTGAGCACTCTCTCTGTGAAGACATTTTTCATAATATCCCATCTAAACCTTCCCTGGTGCTGCTTGAGGCCATTATGTCTTGTCCTATTTGTCCTATCACTTCCTACTCAGGAAAAGAGACTGATCCCACCTCACTACAACCTCCTTTCAGGCAGTTGTAGTGAGGGATAAGGTCCCCCCTGAGCCTTCCCTTCTCCAGACTAAACACCCCAGGTCTCTCAGCTGTACCCCATCACACTTGTGCTCCAGGCCCTTCACCAGCTTTGTTGCCTTTCTCTGGACCCACTCCAGCACCTCAGTGTCTCTCTTGCAGTGAGGACCCCAGAAATGAATGCAGGATTCGAGGTGCAGCCTCACTAGTGCCCAGTGCAGGAGAATAATCACTGCCCTGGCCCTGATGGCCACATTATTGCTGATACAGGCCAAGATGCCTTTCGCCTTCTTGGCTGCCTGGGGACAAGCTGGCTTATGTTTAGCTCCATCAATCAGCATCCCCAGGTCCTTTTCTGCTGAGCAGCTTCCCAGCCACTCTTACTGAAGCCTGGAGCATTGCAGGGGGCTGTTGTGGCCCAGATGCAGGACCCAGCACTTTTCCTTGTTAAACCTCATGCCACTGGCCACAGCCCATCCATCCAACATGTCCAAATCCCTCTGTAAAGCCTAGCTGAAGGTAGTCATCTTAGTCACTACAAAAGAGTGTCACCTCCAACAGTATTTCATTCCATCTGAAGGTAGAGGTCTGAGAGAGGTGAGATGGCAGGTAGATGATTCATCTAGATTATAGCCACTAGACACTCGATGGCTAACTGAAGGTGAGAAAAAACTTGTCCTGAACTGTACTAATCTTGAGCTTGGAATAACCCAAATGCACAGAGTCCATATGTTGTCATATTATTTAAGAACTTTTTGAGATAAAGACTTTTTCTGACGACTGTAGCAATGCTGAAGTCATGGATATAGTCCTTCAGGACCTGAGGTAGGGTTCTGGAGGTGGTGACAAATGTCTCTTCATGGGTTTTTTTACTGCATGCTCATAGCATCTGATATTTCAATATTTTCCCTTCTTTCTATGTCAAATGTTCATTCCTCAGCAAAGCAATGTCTTGAGGATCTGATTTCAGTCAGAGTCACTCCAGTGTCTGTCTTTCTGGCTTCTTTCAGTTTTCATATCATGTGGTGAAGTCTTGGACGAACTTTCTAAACGCTTCTACCACTAAAGCACTCAGACAGAAAGTAATCAAAATGCTGTTATGCCTTCACTGGGACAGATAAATGTCAATAGAAACAGACAAACGTCACACTGCTTCTTTTGAGTTTCTCTGTGCTTTGATTAATTTTACAGATATGACCTCACATTTGGTATACAGAAAGCTTGTCCCCTGCATAGCTGCAATGCAGATACCAGTATACAGTTCTAAGGACTTTCAGGGACACCATGGCAAGCACTTGTGAGAATTTCACCTATGTTTGATGGTGAGGCGTTGTCTCTTTAAAGGTTGTGATTTGCGATTGTTATGGTTCCCCATGTATTCTCCAATTAATTTCTGTTATAAAATGTTGAAGCACATTTAATTAAAACTTTCTGGCTATAAATGCCTATGATACATACAGTTGTAAAATTAAATTATAATTTTAAGGCAGTTTTGAAGCATCCACAATACTTCGGAGTGCTTTTGGGTGAAGCAGTGAGCACAGATAACCCAAACAGCCATTATTTAAACATGTATTTAAATGTCACACCAAAGTATCAAAATGCATTTCTTCACGCTATAGAGTCCAAGAGTCATATAGTGTAATTTGTTTACAGAGAACTCTGTGTGACTCCTTCAAGCAGTTTTATACCATGCACAGTAAGAAATAGGGAGAGAGTGTGTGTGTGTGTGTATCTTTGTGAAAGTGTGTGTGTGAAAATAAGCTATAAATAGGGATCTGTCAACAATCTTATAGGGAAGAAAAATATAAATTAGCTTCTAGACCAAAATGGTCACTGTAGGGGTGAATAATAAATCAGATTTGTTGGTTTTACTCTGTAGACAAAACTATGGAAAAAAGGTAGTTTGATTTTTTGCTGTTACCAGTATCTGAGTTTCAGATTCTGCAAATTTTTTTGCAGAAAGCTGTTACTTTCTCTAGTTTAGCAGTAATAAGACATGCATGATAAATCACAATCCCATTCAAACCAAGGCCAGGATAAATTAGATATTTAGTGAGTGGGAAAAGGATTTTACAATATAAAAAATGGAAACAAGCTAAAAAGTAAGTCAAAGCATAACCATGCTTTACAAACAAACTCCACATTTTGCACCTTATTATGTACACTCAAGAGGGTAAGAGAACGCATTTATAACCCAAATCCTCTTCTCCTCTGTCAAGGCTCTTATAAGTAGCAACATATTCATTATATGATTTAAGTATTTCCACTTCTCGTGGAAATACCTGAGCAATGTGTGATACAGTTTAAATATTGAAGCAATACCTATATAGGTATCTGGAAGAAGTTAATCAGCTTAAAATTTCAACTGCATATTCCTAGACAATTTTCTGCAGTGCTTTATACCAGTTCAGCTTTTTTAGATCCTCTGCAAAAATTTGTGGTGCTAAGCAACAAATATGTGGTTTTGTTTCCATATTGCTGCATGAAGCTTGTTAGCATGCATTTGCCTCTCACAGTACAAATATGTGTGTGTAGGAAGGGTGTAAGGATAAGGGAAAGTGTGAATGTTAAAATCATGGTGAAGTTGTGCTCTTCCAAGTCGCACCTTTCAGCATTTTTTTTTTTTTTATTGACGTTAAGTAAAGGGAGAAGAGATTCTCCAGAACTGAAGTTCAGTGAAAATTAATAGCCTGATATTGAAAACGTGAAGTCTAGTCTCAAATAATCTTGAACACAAGGAAACAACTTGTTCTTTCAGAGGAAGCCAACACAAAATTTCAATTTCCAGTGCAGAAAGAGCTCTTGTTACTTATGAAAAGAGTTTACATCTGGTCTTTAGAAGAATCAAGTGGTTTATCTTATCTTTTGGTGATCTAGAAATATTCCCTATTACATTCCCTACAGCCCTGTGACAGCCACAGTGATATGAATCCAATATACACTGTTACGGGTTCTTGTGTGTTTTCTTCGGCAGTGCAGGTGAACACTGATAACCCTGGTTGCTCTCAAAGAATTTTGAAAAAAAAAAAAAAAAGTTTTCATAGTTATCTAGGACCTTAAATTAACACAGAAATATACGGAACCATGAAAAAATGCTTTAAAATCTTCAAAGTGAAGGAAATTGATGAAAGACAACATAAGTAGGGACCTGGGGGAGTTTAATCTGGAGAGAAGGCTCAGGGGGAATTTCATCACTCTCTACAAATACCTGAAAGGAGGATGGCACCAGAAGGTGGCTGGTCTCTGCTACTAAGGAATAGTACAAAAGCAAATGGCCTTAAGCTGAACCACTGGGGGTTTAGGGATATTGGGAATGGATAAATATTGGAAAAATAGCATGGATATTGGGAAGAATTTATCCACCATGTTATACAGTGAAAACTCTTACGAAAGGACAGCTGAACCTTTTGGCTGTTCTTATTATCAGAGATGCTGGTAATTTTGTTTGTAAAATGTTGCTTTGTCTTATTCTACTTTTAATTTCCATATCCCATACAATTTTTACTTCTCAGATAGAACAAAAAGGAAGGCAAATTAATAGGAGAGGACACATTGCCATCGACATTGCTTTCAAAGGGTCTTCTTTTAGCTAATTATATTTTAGCCAATGAGGCCACTCAACACTGAGAAAAATATTCAGTCTTGATATGTGACAGTACAGCCCCAATTAATTTGATTTCAGTAGGAGCTCTGCTGAGTTTATTGCCCATCTTTATATCCAGGAAGACTGTAGAGATATCTCACTAGCTGTTCAAAAAATGAATCCAAATCTTTTCACATGTTGACAAGATGGAATCCTCTTCACTTGAGTTTCAGTTTCCCTCCAAGATCAGTTAATGTGGACAAAGTAAACATCCAGGTTTGTATGAATTATAATTCCTCCATTCCTATTCAAAGGAAAATCAGTGTTTAGCAGAGGGAATAATGAGTTTCAGGTGCCAAGTAAGTAAAATCCTTTTGCTTTACCTCTAGCTCTGACTTTATGTTCCCATAAAGCCCTGATTTCTGGTACTTGGAAATACGTGAGGAAATACGTGTTTTTAGTCTTTTAAAATCAGAGTGAGGTTTTGTATCTTATTTTCTGCACCAAACCAGCTATGAATTACGCAAAACAATTGCTACTGTTGTATGTTATTTTATGATAGCCTGTATATTAATTTATAGAACAGTCTTATTTATTACGTTGTCAAGGAATTATGCATGTGTACATCAAAGCCCATAAACAGTGGGAACAACTGGAAAGTACTTCTACAAAATTTGGTCTGCTTATTTGTTGTCTCTCTTTTGGGAATCCAGTCACAATATCAAATGCAGGAATCCCTCCATTAAAAAAAGAAAGAAAAAAAGAGGTTTGAAAAAATGGATATGGATACTATGCTTGAGACGTGATAACTGCGAGTTGCTCTGTTGTTCTGTGATGTTTTCCACTGCATTGAATCCATCATCTGGACATGTAAAAGAACTGTTTGAGATCCTCCCATGATCAATGTTTTATATTACTGTTTCCTGTAAATGTCTTAGCACCAAAGAGATGTCAACAGAAGTTGCATGGCCACTTACTAAGCCTGTGAATTTTGTGCTCTTTTTTCACTTTTAGAGAGTGATGCAAGTAATAGCTGGGGTTTTTGGTTTGGCCAAATCTATAGTAAAGTATAGGATTATTTTTTGAAGTAAATCTATTTAGTGTGCTTTTTATTATTTAATCATTGCTTTATCGGCACCTCGTAGTGTGTTTGGCTTTCCTGAGTAATAATCAGCAATGCTTATTTTTGGAACAAAAGAATAATGACACGGATGATCATGATCTGATTGCAATAGGAAGCCACTCCTAGCATTTTTTACAGGAATCTGCATATAAGAAGTCAACAAGAATGTACTTCACACAGCATCTGGAAAAGAGGAATGTAAATGCAATAACCAGTCACTTGAATGTACTCTTAGCAAAGCACAGCGTATAGAACAGTTTCTCAATATTACTCATGTGTGTACACATCCACTGGATTTGGAGTATGTAATATAAGGGCATTGGTGTGGAATATCCAAGATCATATAGTGTAATTCATACATGTTGGAACATGAGTGAAGTTGTGCTTGCACACATGAAAAATAGACTGTTTCACTAAAAATGGTTAATTATTAAAGTGTTTTTATCTCAGCTCATGGGGTTTAACCTTCTTTTCCAATGCTTCTCCCAATCCCACTGGGGAGCCAGGGGAGTGAGTGAATGGCTGTGTGGTACTTAGTTGACGAATGAGCTTAAAGCACAACAATACTTTGAGGTAACTGAAGAATTATTATGAAAATTATATTCCTTACAAATTTTGATAATGAATAAAATGTGTTGTTATAAACACAGACCTTGTGTTTGGGTGCCCCAAAGAGTCATGGAGTTAAAGCTAAAGGTATAGAGGTAAAGGAAGTTTGGTAACAACCTGTTCTAGATGATAACTGACAGACTTTGAGAATGGCAGACTTTGAGAATGTGGCAGGATCAGGAAGCGTATAGCTTCCATAATATGTGAATCATAATTTTGCAAACTTTAAAGTCCATTCATTTCTGTGTCCACTAAACACTAATTTTAATCTGCAAATTATGAAGTTTTCACATCTGAGTAAGAGTACTCTCTGCACTTTTGCTGTGCCTGTATCTTTGGGTTAGCTAACATTTGTTATTATTAAAGCTGATAACTGGGCAGTATTATAATTTTTGTTTGCAAACACTGTACTTGTGATGTGATGTTACATATGTGTCTTAGCACAATGGAACAGTTAAATTATGACTTTTTTGTTATTAATCTATAAATGAAAGAAGTACGCAGTGAGTGAATGTAATTTTCACAATACTTGGGTATTTTAACACATAAATCCAAATTTATGTAAATAGTGCTTTCAATATTTTCTCATGTCTAGCAATGTAGCATATGTAGTCAAACATTTTCCATCCCTTGTCCTATTCAGAACCTCTTCCTCTGATGCTCTTAGCTCCTTGGCTAGACAAAAAGCACAGCCATGTTTCTGAGAGAAGCAAAGAAGCAGACAACAGAGATATGTGTATAAATGCATTTCTTACAAAAGTGATTTAGGAGGGGTTAGAGGACAAAGAATTTCCATTACCTGAAAGGAGTGTTTTAGAGGTGAAACTCTTCACTAAGTTTAAAAGGATAAAAGAAAAACAATTACAATAGAATGGTTAAATTCCTGAAAAGTGATTTAGTCATTGAAAAGCTCACCAGTTTCCCAATACCAAGAATGCTATAATCTGCGCCTTTATATTAGATAGTTTTTAAGTAAAGCAATATTGGCTTGGAAAAGCACCCAAAACAATATTGATGCCTGCATCTCAAATTTGAAGTACTCACTTATCATTTATAGCAACACCTGCATTTCTAAACATTTCCTACAAATTGCATACTTTTTTGATCTCTGTCACCTCAAAAACAACAGTATGTAGATCATATCAAGAAATTATGTATTATATTTACTTCCACAGTGTGATTTTTCTATGTATTTTCTTTCCAGAGGTCGCATGAAGTTTTTAGGACAACAGTTTTCAGTAATATTGCTACAGAGGGAAAAGAAGGCAATATTTTTAACTTAAATCATACTCATTTGTAGAGATGCTACTAGGGATATTGATTAACGTAGACCTGGGGGTATGCATTTTTATGAAGAGGGAATGGATTAGGTATTTATCTGGGTCAACATTAAGATGACGGATAATTATAACTGTTAAAGTGTTAGGCTGCCTACAACCATTTTGTTATCTTATAAGCTTAATTTTTCCTCTTTTTTCAGGGATGTACCTTTATTTTGGATATAGGCAGCATGTAACAGAAAAGAGCATCAGTGTGTAAGTTTCTTCCAGAGTAAGAAGCAACTTCATTATTTAACATGCTTTAACATTTTAGATTCTCTCCTTACCTGACCAACACAGGGCCTTTATTGTATTTTACAAGAAAAAATAAGTCTGTATGATTTAAAGATTTCCAGTTACCTTTAGTACAAATTGTGTACAATTTTAGTACAAATGGTTTCTATGACTAGAGTGTTGGAATGAAAGGTTACACGCTCTTTTGAAAAGACAGGCTGGGCAAATGGGAGGGGGAGTTCCTATTTATGCTAGGGATAGGCTGGAGAGTATGGATCTCTATCTGGGGACAGGTGAACAGTCACCAGAGAGTTTGTGGGTCAGGGTTAAAGGGAAAACAGCAACGGGAGACATTATTGTGGGGATCTGTTACAGACCACCTGATCAAGAGGAATCTGTGGATGAAGCACTCTATAGACAGATAGGAACAGCCTCATGCTCACAGGCCCTTGTTCTCATGGGGGACTTCAACCACCCTGATATCTGTTGGAGGGATGGCATGGTACTTAGAATTAAACTTGGCTAGGGATGTGAAAGATAACAGGAAAGGATTCTATATGTACATTGCAAATAAAAGACAGACAAGGGACAATGTGAGCCCCCTCTGGAGGCTATCAGGAGACCTGGCTACCCTGGATTTGGAGAAGGCTGAGGTTCTTCATGACTTCTTTGCCTCAGTCTTCACTTCAAATGCTCCAACCATACCCCCCACGTCTTGGAAGGCAGATGCAGGAACTGTGAGAATGAAGACATTAGGCCCACTGTAGGAAAGGATCTGGTCTGAGATCATCTTAGGAATCTGAATGTACACAAGTCTACGGGACCTGATGAAATCCATCCTTGTGCCCTGAGATGGCAAATGAAGTTGTTAAGCCACTGTCCATCATATTTGGAAAATCATGGCAGTCAGGTGAAGTTCCCAATGACTAAGAAAAGGGTAATACAACCCCCACTTTCAAGAAGGGGAAAATGGATGAGCCGGGGAACTACAGACCAGTCAGCCTCACCTCTGTGCCTGGCAAAATCTTCGAGCAGATTCTCCTGGAAGGCATGCTGAGGCACATGAAAAACAACAAGGTGGCTGGTGACAGTCAGCATGGCTTCACTAAGGAGAAATCCTGCCTGACCAATCTGGTGGCCGTCTATGATGGGGCTACAGAACTGATGGACAGGGGTGGAGCCAGTGACATCATCTCAATACTTGGAGTATTGTGTACAGTTCTGATGTCCTCAACATAAAAAGGACATGGAACTGTTGTCAGAAGTCCAGTGGAGGTCCACGAGGATGATCAGGTTACTGGAGCACACCCTGTATGAAGAAAGGCTGAGAAAGTTGGGGCTGTTCAGCCTGGAGAAGAGAAGGCTGCATTGAGACCTCATAGCAGCCTTCCAGTATCTGAAGGGGGCCTATAGGGATGCTGGGGAGGGACTCTTCATTGGGGACTGTAGTGACAGGACAAGGGGTAATGGGTTCAAACTTAAAAAGGGAAAGATTAAATTGGATATGAGGAAGAAATTCTTTACTGTAGGGGTGGTGAGGCACTGGAATGGGCTGCCCAGGGAAGTTGTGAATGCTCCATCGCTGGTGGTGTTCCAGGCCAGGTTGGGATGGTTTAGTAGGAGGTGTCCCTGGCCATGGGAGGAGGGTTGGAACTATATGGTCTTAAGGTCCTTTCCAACCCTAACTATTCTATGATTCTTTGATTCTATAATGCAGCAGGAACTGTCCCCAAAATCTAAGAATGAAACTTTAAGATAGAGAAAATGAAGCTAGGTTTTACAGGAGGCAAGTTCCTACTCTGTGCGGTACATTCATTTCAGCTAGTATGTTGCACCAGAAATTCTTTAAATCCTGTATTCTAAATCCATGTTCCCACAAGCATCCAGGCAGAGATGAAACTTTGCTCCCCTGAGGAGATCCATTGACCTGATTGGGACTGCTCCTGTTAGATGATATACCCTTTTTGTCGTAAAGCTGGAAAACCTTGTACAGACGCTAGCTATGCTACTACAAATCACAGAGATGTGCCCAGTGAGTCATTGGCACAGCATGTCATAGAGCTCAGATGTAGTAAATAAACTTTTCCCATTTGGGAAGAAAATCCTTTAGGTGTTTTTACACAGTTCTTGAGTAGTTCCTTTGCTTCCAATTACAAAAAAAAAAAAAAAAAAAAAAAAAAAAGTAAACACTCACCCAGAACCTGACTTTGTAGACTTGTTAAAATCAATTATATGTGTGTTTATGTATGTTGAGCTATGAGGTCTAAGAGAAACAATTTCATGGTAACAAACTACTAGCATGCAAAATGTACACTAGGAAAGTCACAGAAGTCCAGAAATTGAAACTCTGCGCTGTCAGTCTTTCTTTGAGAGATTTTTGGTAGAAAAGTAGAAACCGTAGCCTGTCATCTAATTGACTAGGTTTAATATTATTGAATACTATTATTTCCACTGATTTTTAGCAAGTGGCCAACATATACTGCTACCCAGATAGCTTCAGAAATGGCTTTAGCTGTCACAACACCCGAAGCAAGCCTGAAATTCAGGTCTAATATTCTTTTCTGGATGTTTTCAGGCCAGTAGGAAAGCAAGCATCCCTTTGCATGGCCTCCTCCCTCCTTTCTGTCCTGCAGCAGAACCTTATTCAAGCAGGTAGATTCATTACTAAAGCTTTAGAGTTCAACAGGAGGGTTTGCTCAGTGGCCTATGCTCAGGACAAGCCATTTCACTTGAAGGCAAGGCTATGTCTAATAATGGAAAAAGGTCAATTTAGCCACTGTCTTCATGTTTTCAGAAGGTCTTTGTGCCTGTCAGTCACGTGTATGTCCTATTCTTGCAGGGGACAGAGTAGTTTTGCAATTAGTGATGTGAAGTATTGTTGATGAGCAACTCCCATTAACACCATGACAGTTCTTCAACAAAACAAACACAAAACAAGGCTTTTCTCACACTTTGCAAGTACAAGTCTTACCTTTTGGGAGCTGGAACAATAAAAGATGTTGTTACAGCCACCCACTGCCTGGAGCAGCAGCAAGTCAAAAATTACTGTGCTCATCCTGCCAGACCTCCTTTGGAAACCAATTGCACAACAGCAGGGATAGCAGTTATAATGATAACAGCACAGATATTTCTTTGTGCAACAGCAACAATTAGAAAATCTTAAGTATTTTCTGCAGAGACAGAACTGTTTGAGACAGCAAGAAAAATGAAAACGACTCCAGTATGGAGGTCTCTGTAAGTACTACAGCTATCAACGCTTCTCTTAGTTATTCTTCTCAATGGCAGACTTTAATCCGAAGAAAGAAGGAGAAGCCTTTACTTTCCAGTTTGCCTCATCCAAAATTATTTTTTTATTATTATTTTGATGACTCAAATGCACTTTTACAATAAAAGGACTCTCCTTGGAAAGTCTGACTTTTAGCCAGTTTCCGTCATTATCTGAAATGTTTTTTACTGCATTCTCCCTTCAACTACCCAAACTACCCAATAAAAGGCCAAGAAAATTAGATTAACTACCCTATTTATAAATTTACATGGGAAAGAAATTCTGTCATAAATAATGAATATTTCGTATTTATAAATTCATTAGTCTCTTCCCTCCCCACCCTTTTCTTACTATAGAAGACACATTCACTTTGGTTATCCATTGAACTAGCTTTTCTCTCATAAAATCAGGCCAGGTCTACAGTAGGCACATTTTCCAGCACAGCAGTATCAACTAAGGTTATTTTTATTTTAAACATTTCTTATATTTTCAAGAGCTTTGTGTAGGTATAGTTGCACTCAGATGGAAAATGCTTTTGCCACTGCAATTCATTCCACTTGGGAATCAGCATTTTCTGTACCAGCAAAATGAATTTCTTTTCTTTTTGGATAGTGGAAATTGCACCCACACAAGGATGGCTTGTCAGGAGAGTTATATTGGTAAACTTTTCCTCATGCTGACCTGATCTCCAAAACAGCATTGCATAAATAATAGAGGCAGGTGGGAAAAATCATAAGTGAATGCCAAAAATCTGCAGCTGCGTTCATTCTTATGTCAGAAACACCGTCGTGTTGTGGTTCTGTCAAAGGACAGTTATTTTGGGCTGGGTGGAGGAAACTACAGGAGATGATATGCTTCAGGATCACTTAAATTCTGCCTTTGGAAATAACTTTACAGTTAAAGCTACTCTGAAAAAGAAATGGGCCAGATTATGGCCTGACTCCAATTCCCATGTGGTCAGGACCAGAAGCTAGAAACGATGAAACAAAAGGAGAAACTCTCAGTGGAGTAGCTGAAGAAGAGTCCTTTTTAGTTGAGCCAGAAAAGAAAAGGAGATAAGTGTGGGATGCTGGCAGAGGGACACAGACACTTAGGTGGGCTAGGCTAGTATGAACACACAGCCTTTTGAACACACGTCTCTGTACTGGCTCCCATTGTGTGTTGGATGAAAATCAAGCTATTTGCTATAATCTAAAAGCCATGGCTGGCTCTGTTCCTGGTGGTCTTCAGCACTGCCTCATTTTGTCTTTTACTGCAGCTTTACTGCTGGTCCCAAAGGCTGAACTCCAGCAAGGAAATCTTATGTGCTCTTCTTGGGAGAGGGCTTTTGGTCTAGAATTTGCTAGCTTCTGTAGCATAGTAGCATCCAAGATAATTTTTTCAGTTTTTAGGTTTTTCTTGTTCTGAATGTGTTCATTTTTGCATGTGTTTAATTCATGTGTATTGGCCAGGGGTGTTAATTTTCAAGGGATGTGTTTGGCACAGCCAGGGATGAACTCTGCTCTGAGACAACTGTTTTGAACTATACCAGTTGTTCACAAATGAGCAGCTGTAAGGCACCTGGAGATTGTGATAAATGCCACAGTCTAAGCAAACTAAATAATTCCTATATAGTATGTCTCAGCCAGCAGTAGATACTCAGGTTATGACATTTGTGAGCTTATGCACTGCTTTATATAAATAAGAGATGTTGTAAATATTTAGATATTGTCCTTCTCTGTATGAAAAAGTAGAAAGCAAAGTGTGTACTGGAAATGCCAGAGTAGCCTTATATAAAACAGAGTAGTCTAATATAAAACATTTGTCAATATATTTTTTTCTTTTTTTTTTAAACAAAATCACTGTACAAAACCAAGTGTTGCTCAAAGTTCTTCCACGATTTTCTGGATTTATAGATACTCAGATTTTAATGACTGTTGACAAAAAGCTATACATGGAATTTACAGTGTGCCAGTGTCTTAACTTTATATGAAGAGTGATATTATCTTTACTACAGTGATGGAAATTCATCCAAAATGAGCTTGAACCCTTTGCTATTAATATCTTGTGCTTGAGAAATATTTCTTGCAATGTGTTTCTACTGTATCCTGTTGGACTCATTTTACAGTCTGACAATGATATTATGTATTGCTTAATCCTTTCCTTTTGCAAATAGAAGTCAAGACTAGCCTTCCTACCAGAACAGTGTTTCTTTTGTCAACAGAGGGTTAATGAATAAAATTTTCAAGGTCAGATTGGCAAGGTAGGGTTATAAAAAAACCACCTCATTCTTCAGCAGTGAAAGAAGCAAGCATTGCAAATCAAGTTTTGCTTTTCTCTCTTAAAACCACCTGATAATAATAATGACAGAACACTCTGACATACATCATGGGTTAATTTGTACTTTTCCATTCGTTGCATTTGTGACTAACTTCCTCTCTCTTTAAAATAATGTAAGGATACAAAAATCCCTCTGCAACTAATGATAAACTTCTATTCAGTATCAGGATCAGTTTAGGTGCTCTAACGAAAGGCCCATGTAATAGGAAAAGATTTTATCTTGGTATATTATTTCCTTTCTATTTTCTTGGTTTTTAGTATTGATAACTGGAATTACTGTACCCTTTTAACTCCTTACAATTCCAATTGAGTTTAGAGTTGGTTCTAGGTTCAAGATGAAAATTGGTCAGTTATACAATACCTGGTAAAGCATCAGTTACTGATGGCTTTGTAGATACTTTTGCTGTTCAGACAAGACCCTTAAAAGCTTTCAAAATGGCATATGAGGATTAAATTGCAGGCTGTGAAAATCTAAGAGTTGTCATGTCCCTGCCCATTGGTATGCTTGAAATATGTGTAGCTCAGTAGTACTTCAGCTTATGCTTAATGGTAAGTTTAGTCAGGAATGCAATTTTAAAACTTGTAGGACATCCTTCATTACAGTATTCATGTGCCAAACTGCCTCAGCACAGCAGCAAGTAAACAGCAGTAACAATCCCAGTAACAGCCCTACTAATAACCTAAGGAAACTGAATGGAGAATCCACTTTTAATCTTCCCAGCTATTTGTTCCAAGCACATCCGAATTTCTTGTTTGGTTGTCTTTTTTTTTCCCCAGCCTTCACTTTATAATATTCTGACTTACAACTCCCAGTCAGCACGCACAAAGATGATGGCCATATTTTGATATCTACATACTTAAGGAACAGAGACACTACTTTTGCCAGTAAAACGGAATCATACATCTTGAGTTGCTTTGTTGTTGTTTCAGTCACATTCTCCACTATGTAGGTTGATCCACATGTTCATGTGGTGATGTAGCAATACAGTCTAAAAATAGAGTTAACCTGATAGTTAAGCAATAAGGAAACTTGGAGAAGTGGGAGAAAATCAAATTGATTTCAAAGGCTTATGAATTGGAAAGTAGGAAAATTTTCAGGAAAACAGTGGAGCAAAATTAACTTTGATAGAAATAATATAAATTTAGAAGAGCAAAATTAGAAATACACATGGCACCCTCAGGCCTCTTCCTGTTTGACCCAAAAAACCCAGACTGAATCATTTCCATCACTCTTGGTTTTTACTCTGTGTACAGGAAAAATAATCTATTTTATTTTAAGCAAGTACTCAAATGACCAAGAACTTCAAGTAACATTACTCAAGACATAATATTCGCCTAGGAATTAATGGAGACTCATCACTTTCTCTTCTCTCTGTTGTAAATCTAAAGATATAGATAAATCATAAGCATATTTGAAGCACACCACATAGTTTTGTCTCATTTGGCTCTTTACATGGTATATTAAGATGCATCTGAGAAAAACGGCATGCCTTTGACTGGTCTGAGGTAAATCTGGTCATCTGCCATCTTTTAGCTAAGTTTAGATTACAATAAGGGTTTGAGAGTACAAGACACTATGTATAGCAAGGGATAAATACTTGAGAAAGGTAACTAAATCCTGCATTTTGGAATTACCACTATGACCAACTGCCCATGAAATGCTTTTCATTTTAATGTATAGTGTGTCTGTCTATAATTCTAGATTTGTATTTATATCTGCAGCCATATGTTGCTAGATTTCCATCTCCTGTTCAGACAAATCACTTGAGCTGCAGTTGCCAAAGCAAACAGAGCTCTTTTTTTTTTTCTCAAAAGCACTGAACACATAACACATGACGCACTTCATTCTTTCTTATGTGATAACTTTTAATAGAACAAGATAGAAATATGCACAATGTGTAAATGGGCAGCAAAGTTAAAAAGAGAGAGGGAAGTAAAGGACTCAGACATTTGTTACTGGCTACTCATCGGAGCAGCTGTTTAGAGAGGACTTCTCAGATAAAGCAAGAGACACGTGTATGTTTTGTTATAAATTATTTCCCCAGATTAGACAGGAAGATGTCATTGCTCACCTCATATTGGTTATGGGCAGTGTCTGCTAGAAAGTTTTCAAGTCACTGGAGGTTAATATTTTGCAATCTGAGGGTTACTTGGGGCTGGTTTGTTGGCTTTATTCATTTTGTGGAAGTCTACTCTTTGGAGTGGGATTTCAGAGCTAGAGCCTAACTCCTGAAGGAGAAGTTACCTGCTTAATTATGGGTGTAACAAATTCAGAGATTAATTGCAAGGCAGGAAACACCAATAAGCTCATGGATAATACTGTCAATATATCAGTAGACAAAGCTCCAGAAAGGTGCATGCCATATCTTATTGAAATCTTGTATTCATCTGCTGATTTGACAGCAAGCCTTTTTCAGTGGAGTAAATCTATACATATTTTCCAGCCAAGACTTATGAGTGGGAGTTTTGCCTGATTTCAGCAACTTAGTAATCTGTCTTTTGGCTGACAATGAAGCAATATGAATATTTTTTTGCAAATATTTGTCTGGCAGGGTCTCATTTATATTCCACTGTACAAAAATGTTTGAGAATGAATTAAGCAGCATTTTCAGCTACACTGTCATCAACACGCTCTCATAGACTTACCTAACTTTTTCTTGAAAAAGCATCATCACCTCCTGTTTATCGACATGTCCTTTAACATCTGATAGCTGCTTGCATATCTCAGTTAGAATTCAGTATGGAAAGTGACAATTTGTACCAAAAAACAGAAAAAAAAAAAATCAGCAGTGTAATAGTCAATCTGTTTCTAGGGTGAAGTTTGTCTCAGTTAACTTTAATGGTATAAATATTGGAGATTCAGTTTAGCATGGTTCTCTAGGCTCCAGAGGTTGACAGTAGTGATGTAACAGGTTTTTATATAGACTATAGGAACTTTAATATGGCACTATCTCCTGTCACAAATTATTACCACTCTTTTACAGGTTAAGAATAAACTCAGTGCTTTCTCCTGTTTTTCATATTTGTGGTAAGTAGCCTGCTACTGAGAAATGAAGTAAAGGACAGTGTAGTAAAAGGTTGTGCTGCGTTGTGGATGCTGCTGGAGTCTGAAAGGAGATGATTAATGTAAGGGCAGGGCAGATACAGAACTGAGATTGCGTTCTCATCCTCTTTCACTCTTCATGTGGAATAAGGAAGAATGAGACCCTCTGCAGGATCCTTTTCAACTCAGTGAGGTCCAAGAAAACATCCATTAGTGAGAAGGTGTCCCTTGCTTCTAGCTATTCTTTATATGTAGGACAAAATAACTGAGTTGAGGTTCTCAGTGACAGTATGAAAATATATATTCCCCTTTCCTTTTTCCAGGTCTCTACAGCAGGGGAGGAAGAGCACTGAAGGAAGCTTGTCTCAGCTGTGCATACACAAGCTATGTTCTCAGAGCAAGATTATCTAATCCACTCTGAGTGGTGTAAAAGATAGAGGTCTAATCCAATCAGGTCCTGTAGCTAGCTCCTGTAGTTGCTAAAAAGAGGTGAGCTGCTCCAGCTACTCTCCACACTGCCATAGTCATTCTGCATCTCTCAGCCACTCACACTATAGTGACTTTGCTCCCTGGGAGTGGCATGCAACTGCGTTCAGTGTTGCAGTGTCACTCCCAGAAGAGCACTGTATGGAAGGATGGATCATCTGGCAAACATTGTTTAGTCTGCTTGGGGTCCACACTGACAGTTTTGAAGAAGCCTGAAGTAAAGCACAAGATCTGAAAAAGATTTTGCAAGCATTAACTAGAAAGAGTGTGAGGATGAGGTTGTTGAAAGTGATCACAGGGGGGATTCAATCTGTGGTGGATGCTGAGAGCAGGATTTTCAACTGGAGGGAGATGATGATGATAGTGGGGGGAACTCCCTCAGCAGCCAGAGGACCTGGAAAGGGAAATAACCCATGAAGGAGAGAGGAGGGCATATTATTTTCTAGGTAAGGCAAGCATATTCTGAGGGAGGGTTTCTGATCTGATAAAGATTTTGAGGGAAAGAAGTATACTTTTGCTCTCATTTGGGTTTAAACTGAACATTTAATGCTCTCCCCAGCAAACTCATTTGACTTGGTAGATTAGAAACACACTTTCAGAGAAGTCACCTCGGAAAGTAAAAAATTCTCCATGGTGAAAATTCCTCTGAGTAAAAAAAATTTTGGCCCGCCCATTGCAGATGTTCAATAGAATTAAAGCAAATCAAGCATTCAGTGATGGTAGTAGCAGCAGATTTTTATGTAGAGAAAGCAGCATTGACCAACTTGTTCTTTCTTGGTGCAGTGGCCATAGCTCCAATGAAATACTTGTCTGCCTTTCTCACATGTAATGTAAGAGACCTTTGCTAATCATCCTCTCCAAAACAGACTATCTAAAAAGTTACTTCTGTGTCTCCAGATCTCATCATTATGAGTCCAGAGACATGTCTGAATATCCAAAAGGACTGACAGGAAACCTTTAACCTTTAAGTACTATCTAAAAGTGGCTCAGTGTGGGGTTGACCAATGACTGTTAGTAGTTTGTGTAAAAACAACTGAACCAGTCAGGTTTGGACGGAGATTACTGCTCAGATAAAGGAGTCACAGTAGCTCTTTAATTGTTGGTCTCACTATTTCTCATGATTTACACTGGAATATGAAGAAACTGGCAGAGTCTGCGGAAAGAAAATCCATTAATCTTGTTTAGCATAAATAATCCAACAATTCTGGGTCCTTCAATGACAAGAGGAATATATTCTGTCTTTGGGTGGCATTGAGGTTGTTAACAGGAGAGTACACACTTTTCTACCTCCTCTAAACATGCCTTTTCAGCTGCCTAGTACAGTTTTACTGCTACATGTCACTTTGCAGTCCCCAGAGGACATTCCCAACTGGAGTCTTCTTACAGAATTGCTTCACTTTTTTCTCTTTTTCTTTTCCTTTTTTCCTTTTTTTTTTGGGTTTTTTTTTTTTTTTGGTTTTTTTTCGCTGATAAATACATAACCCTGAATGAATTGTTGCCAGCTTGTTTACAAGCTCCTTTTAAATGCTTCCCTTACTGCTGGGAGCACATCTCTTTCTCTTTGTTCAGTTTTTCCCCTTGACAACTGAAAACAACAATAATAAAAAGTGCCCAAGAGCTATTTTAATTCTCTATAGTTATTATAATTGCAATTTTCATGGGATTACCCTGCTGCTGTTTAGAAGAAGATATCAGTTTCCGTATTGAAGCAAGTCTGTATTACACAGTAAAAGAGTGTGAAATAGAATGGTGATGATTTAGGTATAAGCTAGATATTTATCAAAAGACATCACTTTATTGTGTTAAAATTAATACCTTGCAGGAAAGGTCAATGCCTTCTATTGAGAGCATAATTCCCACTTAAATTCACAGTATCAAGCAAAGGGTAATACTCAACCAAAGTATGAAGAGGTCAGTATCTACTGAAATTTTTAATCAAAGTATCTATCATCCTTTTTAAACCTATATTTTGTTGGATTTTTTTTTTTTTTAATGTAAGCACTTTTGAAAAATCCTTCTAGAGACCATCCTGTTTGTTTAGGCTGCTGAATGCCTTTCAGAAGATCGTAGCAAACACAAGAATTAAGATTCACAAGAAGCACACTGTACAATGTTCAGTGGAAATATTTAAGAATGAAAAAAGACTCAGTTTATTATTATAATGGACTGAATTTGAGAAAGAAATTCAGAAGAGTAATTCAACATATTTGTAGAGATGTCACATTTTGTGTTTCTTGGCCATTGAGATTTTGTAGCTTAGAGAATCATAACAAAAATATTTTACTTTATATCACTGCAATACAAAATAAATGTATTATTTCTAGCAACTTCTTAATATGATAATTATTAATAGCTGGACTTTTAAAAAGGTAAAATTTGCCTGAAAAGCAAAGTTATAACAATAAATAATTGTCTGTCTGCATTATCATCGACTAAAAAATAATGTACTTGTCATAAATACGTTGTAATTCTCCATCAAATGCCTGTTGATCTTTTTGTAAAAGCTGTCAGCACAAAAGACTAAATTGTGATTCTGTTATTTATGAATAGTGGTAACTGTGGTAAATAAAAAAAAAAGGTAAATAAGGTAAATGCACCTGTTGGGCAAGCTCACCTGTTTTACTATAGAGCGGGCTATTATGCCTGTTGCCCAAATCAGAGGAGGATGTCTGTGTTTACCTTCAATCATACCCCACTGTAGCCTTACTTTGCTGTTCCATGCTTGCTAAACACAGAAACTTGTCCTCAGGGACTGAAAAATTGTTACAAAATGCATTTTCAAAGTAGCCTCTACTAATCTCTAAATTGGATCTGAGTTAGTTACAGGTATGAAACTGCATTCATGCCAGGGTTACCCATTTGGTGCATAGGAATGGTCACATATGCTCAGTTTGATTTTGTGTTCTGTGAAGTACAGAAGTGCAGAGATTTTGTCCCTGCTTATGGTGGGGGGTTGGATCTAGATGATCTTTAAGGTCCCTTCCAACAAAACCATACTACTATTCCTTTTTAATAGGCAGCGGTGTCTTGGTTTAAGTCCAGTCAGCCACGCAGTTCGCTCACTCACTTCCCCCTCTTCCTTCCCCCCCCGGTCCCGGAGGGATGGGGAGGAGAATCGAAAGGATGTAACTCCCACGAGTTGAGATAAGAACAGTCCAGTAACTAGGGCATAACACAAACCACTGCTGCTACCGCCGATAATAATAATGACAAGGGAAACAACAAGAGAAGAAAATACAAACACTCACCACCTATACCCAGCCCAACCGAGCAGTGAACCCCCCCTTCCGTGTCCCTGCCCCCAGTTTTTTACCTCCTGGCCATGACGTGCTGTGATACGGAATACCTCTTTGGTCAGTTTGGGTCAGGTGTCCTGTCTCTGCTTCCTCCCGGCTTCCCCTCCTCCCTGGCAGAGCATGAGACTCAGAAAGTCCTTGGTCAGAGTAAACATTGCTGAGCAGCAAACTAAAAATATTGGTGTTATCAATGCTGTTCCCAGGCTGAAAGTAAAAAATGCAGCACTGCAGCAGCTACTAAGAAGGAGAAAAATGACAGCTACTGCTGAACCCAGGACAAATGGGAAAGTCACCATCATTTCAGTAGTGCAAGAGCATGCTCACATTAATGGAATCGACTACCCACAACTCTGGAGGTGTTCATCTTGCTGAGCAGTGGATCTGAGACCCCTTCCCACATCCTGTAAAATTCCCTGGGAGTATTACCACAGACGTTGGGAGCACAGAGGCAAACATGGTTACTGTAAGTAATAGTAAAAGATGCTTTTAATACTGTGAGAATATGGAATTATTTAAATGCTGATGATATGCTGTAGGTCAACAGGAACAATTCCTTTTAAATAACTATATCTCAAGCAAAAAAAAATCTTATTCTCCAAGCATTTCTATAATTGATATTTTATCTATTTATAAGTGAGCTTTTTGTAGTCATCCTGAAAAGAAATCATGGGTATACTTACTTTATGGGGTTTGTATAGAAGTTTCCATATATTTCTGGAACTCAAACACTTTCAAAATGAGTAGTGAAAGAGATCTAATGGAGCATGGCAAGAAAATACAGACAGCAAAGGTCACTAGACAAACTGTAAACTATATGGATAAGAAATGTACATTTATTTCAGATTTACTCAAAGGCTGTGCAACTTTGGTGGATGAGTTTGAGCTGAGTATCTTCCAAATTAAAAGAGTGAGCCTTCATAGCTTGAGCTCAAAACCATGGTCTCCTTCACTGGGACAGTAATAGAATGATATCTGTTGTGATTCAGGCATGGGGGTAAAGATGAGGGAAACTGGTATGTTCTTGTTCTGTGCAAGAGGCTATTCCACGTGGTGTTTTCTGGAAACAGCCTACAGAGAAGAGCTGCTGGGGAGGTCATACAGGTTTCTGAGTCAAAGTTCCTGCTCCAGATTGCCAAAGTGGTTGAGCTATTGGGCTTTAACTTGGATCCATGAATAATAGACTCCAAAGGATACTATATTGTCTGATCATCCCAGAGTCCTTGGCACCTGGACACTTTTTTTTTGTCACAAAGCACCCTCTGGGCATTAGGACAGGACAATTTTACCAGTGGTCTGCTGGAGACTCTTTCGCATGAGGAACAAAGTTATCCTTGAAGGCTGGAACCATCACTACTAAATACCAGATCATCAAGGAGTTACAATAGAGAGCTTCTCTCAACAGATATATTTTTAGCTGTTCTTTCCAACTGCGGTGAAATTATGCTATGCAGAAGCATTAGCTAATCAGGTTTGATTGTAGCCACAGCACAATTTAGTCTCTCATATACTGCCACCCAGTCTAGACTACTAGCTCACACAATATTAATGCAATACAGATTAAAAGAATATTGTTGGAAAACACTGAAAGCAACCCTTGTTTATGTTCCACTCCTACTAAAACTGAAATTAAAATGTCTATTCTTCATCTACTGAATAGTGACTTCAATAGCATTCATTTAAAATCGCCTAAAAATTCTTAGATTGACATTCTGCAGTTGTAGGTTAAAGACGGATTTAAACTATGCTATTTTCCTGAACTGAGAAACTACTGCATAAAATTTCTTTTGTATTACAAAGGAGAGAAACTAAAAGACTCCATTGTGTTTGTTATGGCTCTTGTTCTGTATGAATATTCTAGGAAGCAAGGTAACAGAGACAGTGAATTTAATATAAATCCAGAGTATATTCATAAGAAACTGAATCTGAATTCTGAACAGTGAATATCCTCACAGGGAACATGATTTTGCAAGAACAGAGCCCTCTTTTGAGTGCATTTCATTCTGTGAGACAGATTACGCATTTGTGCTTATCTGAAGCTCTCTTTGCCAGAACAAATTATTCGTTCAAGTAGTTGCATTCAGTCTTTCAGGGCTTTGGCCTAAGAATGAACCTGGTTCCCATAGACATCAATGAGTCTGAATTATGTGCACTGTCTGATGTTCCCAAAACTAATATTGAAAAAATTGCAGAGAAGCTTCTTTTTGGGGGAAAAAAAAAAAAAAAAAAAAAAAAAGGAACTCTAAGACAGAATTTCTGAGGGGATACAGAAAAGAAGAAAAGTCATTCAGTGGCTCTAGGGGGGGCAGGAGGTATCAGTGGGGTTTTTATATTTTATTTTTATTTCTTTTTAGGATAGACAATTGCTATGCATAACATTCTAAGGTGTAAAGAAAAAGCAGCCCTTCATTAGGTAGTTTTAAAAATAGGTGCTATGAATATTACAAACAAGATCAAACATGTCTCTGCAGCAAATCGGCAGCTTAGTTTAAGGAGATAGCAAGAGGATCCTATACAGCTCCCTTGAAAGTGGAAACAGAGTTTTGGAAAGCTTATATAACATCAGTTTCTCTAGGTGTCCAGAACAAAAAAAAATTCTCCAGCCACAAATATATTGATAATAATGGCATTGGAAAACTGGTCTGGTCTTATATTGTCAAAATAAAGAATAAGGTCTTAAAAATACATGACGTTTGTCTCAATTTTGGATCAGTTATCAGATAATGAGACAGTTTTTCAAGATTAGGGTTTTTTTCTTCCTTTTTTCATAGTTGTTCTAGCTATATGATGAAAGTTTTATTTTGATATGCTGAAGGCTAGAAACTTGCTTCTGGAGAACAGGAAGAAAGGACATAGCAAAACTCCTAAATCCAAATAAGAACATTTTGGAAAGATAAAACAGTTGGTGACACTATCCTGATCACTATAAACAATTTCCTGTGATGCTCTTGCATGTCAGATGAGACTGAAGTCAACTTGGTAGTAGTATGCATTTATGTATAGCACAAATTTAGGCAAGAAATGACACTACAGTGTGGTAATTTCTCTTCCATTTGACAACCTGATAATCATAGAATCATAGAACAGTTAGGATTGCAAAGGACCTTAAGATCATCTAGTTCCAACCCCCCTGCCATGGGCAGGGACACCTCTCACTAAACCATGCCACACAAGGCTCTCTCCAACCTGGCCTTGAACACCGCCAGGGATGGAGTATTCACAACTTCCTTGGGCAACTCATTCCAGTGCCTCACCACCCTTATAGTAAAGAACATCTTCGTTATATCCAATCTAAACTTCTGTTTAAGTTTGAACCTGTTAGCCCTTATTAAGTCTCAGGGCTTAACTCTTTTAACTACCTGATGATGCTCTTTGATGGAAAATTTGGATGTGCATCTTCCCTCTGATATTAAAATCTATGCTCATATGAAACTCCTGAAAATCTTTGTTGCTGAACTGCTTGGTCCACCCACCTTTCTGTTGTGGCTGTCTTTTTGATAAAATATATGAATAATTCTTGGGATTTTTATCCCACACTTTTTATGCTATGCTTTGATTTTAATTTTAAACCCCACAGTTTCTGGAAGCATGTACTTATGCAAGAATATTAGTTTCTGTTAAAAATAATTAGTTAATGATTTTTGAGAGAACATGGTTGCTAATAAATAACAGTCTGTGGTATACCATGACAGTTTTTTACGTCTTGTCAATTTTTTTTAAGCCAGTTTTTATTTGCACACCACAAGACATGTAAAGTCTATTAAAAGCAACTACAAAGTAGAACTGATTTTTTTAAGTTTAGATAATACTTTCTGATTTTTTACATGAAGTGAATTTCATTAGGTTTGTGTGGCAATATTTGGGCAGCAGGGGTCTACAGGGGTAGCTGCTATGGGAAGTTGCTGGAAGTTTCCCCTATGTCCAACAAAGCCAATGCCAGAGGGTTTCAAGATGGGCCTACTTCTGGCCAAGACCATCTGGCCATCTGGCCATCAGTAACAGTACTAGCACCTCTGGGATAACACACTTAAGGAGAAAAAGTTACCATGCAGGAGCAACTGCAGCTGGAGAAAGGAGTCAGAATGCGTAAGAGCAACAGCCCTGCAGACACCATGACCAGTGAAGCAGGAGGGGAGGAGGTGCTCCAGGCACCAGAGCAGAAATTCCTCTGCATCTTGTGGTGCAAACCATGGTAAGACAGCTGTGCCTCTGCAGCCCATGGAGGTCCGCGCTGCAGCACATCTCCACCTGCAGCCACAGGAGGACCCCACACTGGAGAAGGGGGATGCCTGAAGGAGGCTGTGACCCTAGGGAAATCTATGCTGGAGCGTTTTTGCTGCCTGACTTGCAACCCCACGGGGGACCCACTCTGGAGCAGCCTGTTTCTGAAGGCCTGCATCTATGGAAGGGACACACACTGGAGCAGCTCATGAAGAACTGCAGCCATGGCAAGGACTCACACTGGAGAAGTTCATGTAGGACTGTCTCCTGTGAGAGGGACCCCTTGCTGGAGCAGGGGAAGAGTGTGAGGAGTCCTGCCCTGAGGAGGAAGGAGTAGGAGAGACAGCGTCTCACGAACGGACTGCAACCCCTATTCCCCCTGCCCTTGTGCCACTGGGGGAAAGCAGGTAGAGAATTTGGGAGTGAAGTTAAGCCTGGGAGGAAGGGAAGGGTGGAGGGAAGGTGTTTTAAGATTTAGGTTTTGCTTTTTATTATCCTGCTCTGATTTGGTTGGTAATAAATTAAACTAATTTTCCCAAGTTGAGTCTGGTTTGTTCATGACAGTAAGTGGTGAGTGATCTCTCCCTGTCTTTATCTCAACCCACAAGCTTTTGATCTTTTTGTTATATTTTCTTTTCCCTGAGGAGGGAGACTGATAGAGAGGCTTTGATAGGCAGCTGGTGTCCAGCCATGGTCAACCCAGCATATGGCTTTAATGGAAAACAATTAATATCTGCATTTTTTTCCATCTTCTTTTTTTTTTTTTTTTTTTTCCTCAAAATCATCCTACTATTTTTGCACTCACACAGACTTCTCTGATTTAAGGGAGGCGAGCATCCATCTAGTAGAGATTTTTCAACTGTTCCAATAGTTTATTTCCTGTTTATATTCTATTTCTCTGTATTCTGCAATATTCAGTGTATGCATGAAGTCAATATTTCATTCTCTTTCATCTTCTCAGTTTAGCAAATATTATCTAGCTTGTGCACTATTTTCTTATTACTACATAAGGTGTTGAAGTAAGCATTCCAATTTCCCAATGCCATCAGAGATTCCAGATTTTTTTGTAGATTTTTATTAACTCCAATTCTCCTTTCAGTTTATATAAATTAGGACTTCAGTTGGTGTTAGCCAGTATAAACTGATGAAGCTTTGCAGATTTATGCAGCTGAATTATTAGTTCATCATTTCAATAGGTTACATTTAATGATATCTATAAAATCAGTTGCCTGTGCATTTGAAAATTAATCCAAACACAGTGTGAGTTGAATGATTCCTACCTATGCTGGTAGGAGAAGGGCAAGCATGACTAAATGCATGCATAGTTAATGTATTAGTGAAGACTTGTAATGCTGAAATGGGAGCAGCAATTCCAAGATTGAAGCCTGTGCAGTTTAATACCATTCAGAGCAGGGTATTGTTTGTGCCTTCATTTGTTGTCTCCATTTTATAGTAGAGACACCAATAAAGAAATTACTTGTCACAGAGCTTGCACCAGCATTTGGAAGTTTAAGACTCAGCCAGGACCTAGTAACTCACTAATTTCAGGAACCAGCACATCTCCAAGCTTTTCACCCCAGCTTTATTTTTCAAGTGCTTCTTTCCAAAGATGATGAGAAATGAAGTAGATTAGGTGAAGGCGAGTGCAACAGATCCTATTTGCCTGAATTATTAGGGTAGCACAGAATAGTTCAATTGGAAAGGATCTACAATGACCACCTGCTTCAACTGGCTGACTACTTCAGGGTTGACCAAAAAGTTAAAGCATGTTGTTAAGAGTATTGTCCAAATAACTCTAAAACACTGACAGGATTGGGGCATCAACCACTTCTTGAGGAAGCTTGTTTCAGTATTTGACTACCGTCTCAGTAAAAAAATGCTTGTTAATGTCAAGTCTGAACTTCAGCTGGTGCAGCTTTCAACCATTCCCATGTGTCCTATCACTGGATACCAGAGAGAAAAGATCAGCACCTCCCTCTCCAGATCCTCTCCTCTGGAAGCTGCAGAGAGCAATGACAGTGCCCCTCAGCCTCCTTTTCTCCAAACAAGACAAACTCGAAGCCCTTAACCACTCCTTGTAGGGGCAGACATTAGTAGTTAGAGGTTCTAGTCAATCCAGTCTATGCATGTCTGCTCATACTGAAATAAACAAATATTACCAGTGAATTGAAAGTTAATGTTGAATAAGATGGTTATTTGGTACACAGACTAAGTGAAGACTAGTCACATAGCTTCAGCTCGAAAACTGCTACTTACCATTGTGATACTGGAACAGAGCACATATAATTATATTTAGTGCCTGCTTTGAAAAGAGAAAGAAACACTGCAGTTTTGTAGGCATAATTTATTAAAGGCACAATTGCTAATATTTTGATGGTAGTCAACAAAAGAAGCAATCAGAGGTCTAGAAGCTAAAACATTTGAACCTGAAATTTAATACAGGGATTTGAATGTGGATTCTTAATTATTTTCATTTTGCAAGGCTACTTGCCCTCAAACATCAATTGTTTGTTTATTAAAACATTCAATAATTTAGACAGTTTCCCCAGAAATTGCTATATACCTTCATTGTTCTGTGGCCATGGCAACAGAAAATATTACATCACATTATTATAAATTATACTCTTTAATTGTTTTTCTAAAACAAGATCTTGCTAATACATCTTCCTTTGGTGGGGTTAAAACCAAATAAGAAGTGTCTGACTGCACCAGTTTAGTAGTTGCAGAAATCAAGTTTTGCATTGCTGATACCAGTAGCTGATATTTTCATAAGCACATCTGTTCTTCAGTGTGTATATGTTTCTCAACGTAGATCTGTATTTGTTTTCACAGCTGTATAATTATCATCTGTTGTACTAAGAAAGGAAGACAACATTTTCCCCAAATGAAAATCATAAATATAGAGGCTTTCCCTTTATTAGGTGAAATGCTTCACCTGTCAGTAGCCTTCCAAATCACAACGACCAGTGTGACAACACAGCAAATGTCACCCATGTCCTTGTATCCTCATGTAGTGTCATGTAGGACAAGGTCAACACTGAGAATAAGGATTATTTCTGTTAGCTTTATAGGAGAAGGCTGACAGCATGCAAATGCAGTGATCAGTAAGACAAATGAATTTACAGTGATTAAGCATACTTTCACCTGCGCCTTCGGAAAAATGAGGAATCGACTTTTTAGATACACATGATCTTGGCATCGGCACAGATTCAGGCAGAAGAGGAGGTTAGGGAAACAGGGTGCTGCTTTGTGCTGTTTTCCTGAACTATTTCAAAGAGGCTTACCAAATGAAGGAATAGTTGGCCCTGTTGGAGGTGGCGGTATTAGAAGGAGAAAGAAGCTGAGAGAATGACTGCAAAGTACAGTGGACTGGTAGAAAATATTTTATAAATTATAGATTTAAATATGTACATATGCATATATGAATGTTATGAAGACCTAATATAATGAGTTGATCACATTTGCCATTATTCAGCTCTATCTGATTAAGATCTGTCTTATAAGAAGCCAGATGTTAGTGCAGCACGATGAATAAAAGACACTGATATCCAGGATTTCCTTTGGAATGCACAGTGCTGGGAGGCTGCCACTGTTCCTTTTGATGCACCAGGATTTTGTATCCAGGGAGAGGCCTATGTGACAAGGTAGGAACCTAACACTTGCAAGTCTTTCAGAATATTGGTTCAAACCAGTATTTCCACAAGCTGGTTTTTTTTGTTTGTTTGTTTGTTTGTTTGTTTGGTTTTTTTTCTATAACTGCTGCCAATTTTTGCTCACAAAGGACATATATCCTCTCCTGCCTCTCGAGCATCAAAGGCAGGCTGGTAATGAGAGAGCTGTAACTAGTTAAAATTGAGGGTAGAAATAATGGCAAGGTGTAATGAGCTGACTTCTACCTGTCCTGAAATACACTGAATTGCTGGGAGAGTAGCAACATGTACCCCAAACACCTGAACCCTGGCAGACACCCACCAGAGCTCTCTACGGAAGGAGATCATGGACAGATTAGGAAGAGTCATTACTTTTTTCAGATTACCTCATGCCTGATATCATATGGCCCTCTCAGAGGACCCCCTAAAATCAGTGCTGAAGAGCTCAAGCTGGTCACTTCTGTTACACCATCAAGAGGGGGAACTTGAAGGACACTGCAAGTGAAGTGGGGACACTGAGGATGGCAGTAGCAGAAGTCCAAGCAGCAAAGCTGGCAAAAGATGAATGAAAGAAGGCAAAAGTAGGTGCAGGTACTCATGAAAAATCAACTTGGTATTCACTCCAAAGGCATTAGAAGCTACTGCTTTAGCCATTGAATATTTCCTTTCAGGATATAACACATAAACAAGATGCTGCAGTCTGCAAATATTTAATCACTCCCACTGACTTAGGACAGGTGCAAAAAGAAAGAGCAGGTGGGCAATAGTAACAAGAGCTTCTTAGAAAAAAAATAAGATTGGGGGTTTTAGGCTATTTGGTCTTTATATTGTGAACAATAAACAGATAAATAACACTTTCAAAAGCAACTTACATTTCCATTTTCCAGCTATGCAGCATCTTATGTGCTACCTTTATGCCTCTGAATTCCTAAAGTGTTGTTCATCTGTATCTTTGTGTTTGGTGAATTAATTGAAATGCTTCAAACCATAGGACTGTGGGGAAAAAAGATTAAAAACGGTGTTTCTCTTTCTTAGAATAAGAAATAAAGACCAATTATCATTACTACTCAAATTTGAATTTCACTTTCTCTAAATAAACACAGACAAGATTCTATGAAGATAGCTAATCAGACACTGATTCATCCATACATTCACAGATTCCTCATCCTTCTCCTGAGCATCGCTGATTATAAAACAAGAGATTATTAGTATAATACAGATATGACGGATTGGAGATGTCAGAATTAGGTTCTTTGAAAATGCATTCTTTCTTTTGAGCTGTTTAAGAGCATTCTACAAGTACCCCTGCTGTTTGTAAAATGAAAACAACATATTCACTGCTCAAGTAATAATCAAAGCAATTTTAATGAGCATTGTAGATCCAGGTATTCCTTTTCAGGATCAGTTCAGGACTCTCGGTTAAAGCATATGTAATGTGCTGACTTCCAGAAAGTTCTCGACATGATTTGTTGTGATGTGCAGTGGCAGTAATATTCAGTAACGTTTCATTGTACCTGTCAGTGCCAGCGAAAGGTAACAGTTCTGAGCACTAAGAAAACCTTATTGAGCAAATTATCAGTTTTAATAACAAGCTCTGCCCTTCAGGTGACCAGAATCCAGTCTCTTTCAGGCCTTTTTACTATATCCTTGGTAGCTTAACATTCCCATTATTTGCTGAGTGCTACTGAAAATGCCAAAATCTGTCATTTTTGTCAACGTAGATTGAACTTTTAAATTGAACTAGCTATTCAGTTCACAGCAGATTTAATAACAGTTGGCCCAATCTCTTCAGATTTCTTGGGAGAGAAGCTGTGATAGCTGGGAAGGTAAGTCCCCCTCCATTCTCAGACCTCTTTCCTCAGGAGTTGCTGATTTGTTTCAAGGACTTCTCACTCTGCTGCTCTTAAGTATGGGGCTGTAAACAGAGCCTTACAAATCACAGGTGGTTTGAGAAAAATTCTTCAACTCTGATGAACATAAAGGGAGATCAACATTATCTCAAATGACTTTCCTTAAATTGCACAATATCATTGCCAGATTATTCATTAGAAATAATTAAGTAAAATTTTATAAAATTATAAAATCCTGTAACTATAGAGTGGTTTGGAAGGGACCTTATAAATCACCTACTTCCAACCCCTCTGCCACAGGCAGGGACACTTTCCAGTAGACCAGGTTGCTCAAAGCCCTGCTCAACTTGAATGCTGCCAGGGTTGGAGCATCCACAACTTCTCTGGGCAACCTCTTCCAGTGTCTCACCATCCTCACAGTAAAGAACATCTTCCTAATACCTGATCTATATCTACCCCCTTTCAGTTTAAATCCATTACTTCTTATCCTATCCTTATATGTCACCACATTTCCCGTAGGCCCCCTTTAGGTACTAGAAGGCTGTTCTAAGGTCTCCCTGGAGCCGCCTTCTTCAGATTGAACAACCCAGCTCTCTCAGCCTCCCTCTGTAAGGAGGTGCTTCAGCCCTCACATCATCTTTGTGACCCTCCTCTGGACTCACTCCCACATGTTCACCTCCCTCTTGTGTCTGGAGCAGCAGAGCTGAAGGCAGTACTCAAGGTGGGGTGTTACAAGAACAGAGTAGAGGGAAAGGATTGATTACCTTGACGTTGAGAAAGCAGCAGCAACATGCTTGGTAGCAATCTGCCATGATATTAGAAATACTATTGCTATCTAATATCCACAGGACTAAATGCAGGCATGATGCATAACACCATGTAGGGTTAACCTACAGTAAATACCTGACAGCTTGTCTTTATACTCTCTGGCAACACTTGTATAACTTGTCATACCAGTGAAGTCATAGTGAATTGAGCAAAACTAGTTGAAACCAAATATGCAGAGAAACATATTTGTCATTGCACTTAAGCTGACAGCTGTAGCAATTTTCTCTGAGCAGACACACACAGCTTGATGACAAAGAGGGAAGCTTGTGTGGATTTCTAATTGCAGAGTTCTGTTGCAAAGGCCACCGATAATGGACCTCTGATTTTAAGAGGGATTAGGAAATAATCAAAACCAGGTGGTTTGTTTGAATTTAATATGCATTAATCATTAGCAATTTCTAACAGAATTAGGGAATAGCTTTTCAGAATTTTTGAGAGGAAACAGAAACGATTGTTAAAATTCAACGTAGAAGTCGCATAATAACAAATGGGTCACTACTTTGCAAATAATATACGAAGAATTCATTAAAACCAGTAGTAACTGTGAGAGGATGACAGGGGATGAAGAACAACGCAACACTGATCAATGTGATCAAACGCTGAACAGTTTATTGTGCGCAGGCGTCCCTTTTATAGCAAAGTTACA
>JANRGW010007953.1:35670-54904 GCA_024733675.1 Psilopsiagon aymara
CCAGGTTGGACATAGCCTTGGATGGCCTGGTTTAGTGGGCGATTTCCCTGCCTATGTCAGGGGAGTTGGAACTAGATAATCTTAAGGTCCTTTCCAACCCTAACTATTCTATGATTCTATAAATGACTTTCCCCCTACCAGAGATATCGGCAGACTGAGCTAGATCTCCCATTAGTCTTCTGCTGCCAATTGTGCCAGCAGACGATAAGCCTTGTGCTGAAATATCTTACATATCACTTAGAACTTTTTGTTTGCTTTTGTTTTATTTTTAGTTTAGGGAAGTGAACAAAAGCAGCAAGAAGCATTGTTTTCCTTTTGGCACAAAAAATAACAGTCAAGTATGTGTTAGGGATCTTATTACTGTATAAAGGTAAAAGAGAACCAAACTAATTCATTGAAGTAATTTTGTAAAAGCTGTTGAGTGTTGAAATATCAGTTACTACTTAACAACCTGAAGTACCTTCAATAGTTGAAAGACTTAGCGTGTTTCCCAGCCTTAAGCTGTTGGAAAATCAGCATGTTTTTTCTCATTACATTTTACTACAGGGTAGCTGCTGTTCAGCTGTTTTCTTATAGGAAACAGGATCTAAAATTAAGGAAGGCTGTGTCTGATTTGGAAAACAGAAGCGCAGTTACTCATTGTACTGCTCCTTTTACTGGAGACAGACTGTAATATTAATTTACTGCTTCTCTTACAGATGGTTCTTTAAAATACTTTCCACAACTAACTTGTGGAATTCAGAGACAAAGATTAGTTTCAGACTTTGATGTTTCACTCTTAAAACGCCCAAAAAAAAGAAAAGAAACTCTTCTTAACAGTGCCTAGTTATTTAATCCTCGTGACAAAATTAAACCTATTTCACAATTTTCACAACAGAGAACTCACTCTGTCTTTTCTAAGAACATGACGTCTACAGCCTCCCGTTACTTTCACTCATGCTTTCATGATTTTCTCAGCAATATTTGCTGTAAAAAGTCAATTTCTAATACTTATAAAAGAAAAATAAGCTCAAATAAGATTCTGACTCATGTTTAAGTGACAATTTACTTTAGGGTATAAAATCATAGAATCATAGAATAGTTAAGGTTGGAAAGGACCTTAAGACCATCTAGTTCCAGCCCCCTGCCATGGACAGGGACACCTCACACTAAATCATGTCACCCAAGGCTCTGTCCAACATGGCCTTGTACACTGACAGGGATGGAGCATTCACAGCTTCCTTGGGCATCGCATTCCAGTGCCTCACCACCCACTCAGCAAAGAACTTCTTCCTCATATCTAACCTGAACTTCCCTTTCTAAGTTTGAATCCATTACCCCTTCTTCTAGCACTACAGTTCCTAATGAAGAGTCCCTCTCCAGTGTCCTTGTAGGCCTCCTTCAGATACTGGAAGGCTGCTATGAGGTCTCCACGCAGCCTTCTCTTCTCCAGGCTGAACAGCCCCAACTTTCTCATCCTATCTTCATATGGGAGGTGCTCCAGGCTCTCATCATCCTCACGGCCCTCCTCTGGACTTGCTCCAACTGCTCCATTAATTAGATGGGTATGTGCATGGCACAAGCATATACACAATGAAAACATCTTGAGCTGAGGAACAGTTCAGGCTAAAATTCACAGAGCTAGCTTAGGGTCAAGTCAGCATGCAGGCAAGCAAGGGCTGCACATCTTGAAACAGTTCTTTAAATGTCCCAGGCTCACTCCTTTTCAGAAGGTTTCCAGTATGAGAACATTATTACGATAATGTTACACATGAGGCCCTAGTGGAAGAAGTCTAAATTCAGCAGTAAGTCTGACTGTCATTACGTTACAGGAATCCTTAAGTTGCAAAGCAGAAAAATTTGGAATGCCAAAATATTTCTCCATTTCCCTCACTTTGTTTTTCATTCTGGAGTGTTCCATGCACCTTTTTTCAAAGACTAAGTGTATGCAGTAAAAAAATCTTGAAAAATACTGCTTTCTTTATTGGCCTATATATTGTCTAGTACAATCTCATTTATTTCCTATTTATTAAGGAGAGGAAGAATTAGAGTCTTCATCCCATAAGGTAAGATGATGAATGTATCTGGAAGAAATCTGAGCAAACCATACGCTTTCAATTTATTACTGTTTGTAGTTCAGTGCAAATTTTTTCATTCTCATCACAGTAAGTGAACCATAAGATGTTCACACTTGGGAATGACTGGAGAAAATGGAAATACAAAAGAAAAATTATGACTCTCTGGCAAACTTAGCTGTCTGGTTGCTCATACCATTTATCCCCTCCCGGTTATATTAAAAATGCTCCACTTCATTATAAACACTGGAAAAATAAAATTATTGACCTGAAAATACACATTCTGCACTTCCTGCAGACTCAGTGTGTGGTAACAGCAACACTAAGCCGGTAATATACTCATATCAGAGCCTCTTTTTGGTAGATAAACCCCACTGAAACAAGTAGAACTACTTGCATATTTAATGCCTTTTTGGATTACCTCCAGTATATGGAAGTCATCCTTCATCATATGCCAGCTAAAGGAATACCACTTTAACTCCACCTAAATTATCGTCTTAGCTTGATTAATTAAAAAAAAAAAAAAATCTGTTGTGTGCGGAGTAAAAAAACATAGAACCAATGGTGGAGACACCCATGGATACAAGGCAGCATATGAAAATTTTATATTTAAATATCTGTGTCTCCATTTGATCTCTGCATCTAATTATCCCACCCACCACAAACCCAGAAGAAACACCTGGCTTTGTAGTTTAATAAGTCGTCTGACATCTTAGCATTCTAGACACCGAAAAAGTTCATTAAAAACATATACATGTTATTTCAAGTCAGTTTAAGCTAAATATTTGTGTCCCAATGCATTGTATTTATTTCAGTTTTGAAATACATAGGTATTCAAATTGAATAGCTCTAGGATACATACACAACATTTCCCATATCTAACTCAAAGCCTGTGATCTTTCAAAGTTGGCTTTTCAGAGCAAAACTCTCATACGTCTGTTCTTTGGTGTTTTGTTGTGGACTCTGTGGGGTTGTCTCAGCAATGCCTTGCCTAGAAGTATGCCAAGTATTTCTTCTTTCCAGGAGGAAGCAGAGAACTTCTCAAATTCTTCAAATGGAGAACAGAAGATCATTTCACAATTGGCTGGATCAACTGACAAAGGATCCTGCCCAAACCTGGATGAATCCATATATGCGTAGATAATCTGGAACTCTTTGAGTGTTCTATGACTGCTCTATGAGTCGGTCTTCCTTGCCAGTGCTATTCCACCTTCCAGAAGCTACTGCTTTGAGGAACTGAGACATAGTAATGAGCAAGTTGCAGTGTGTTTTGCTTATAGCTGTACCAACTTATTCACAAACCGCAGGATAACGACTTTTCAGGACTCACATATCTACTGAACCTGTCTAAGAATGAATTTTTGATGTGTTTTTACAATGTATTTACATACCATAGCACGCAATGTTGCTGTCATAAAACGTGTCAGAAATAAATTTTGCCAGTGTAGAAGGCTCTTGCTTATCTCCCAAACACGTTAAAAAGGTAAAATAAAAAATCACTGTATAAAAATGACATATCTGAAACACAGGTTTAGAACTGCAACAGTAACCTAGAGGAGTAATTCTGAAAACAGTTAGTCCTTTTACAGCATTGTTGCAGTATGGCTTAGGAGATGAAATAGAAGCCAGCAACACTGAGCAGTTTACTGAAGTCTACCAGCCTGAATTAAGATGCTGCAGAACATAGACCTCCCGCACACCCTTGGCCAGGACATCCCAGAAACAAACTAGGTTTCTGTTGTATACTGTATTCTGAGTCCTTCTATTCCCGAGTCATCAAGCTGTATTCCATATTTAGACTATATACTAAAGAACAATGACAGTATATAAGTTAGCTAAGGAACCCCTTAATAGAAATATGAAGTTCAGTAAAATAAAGGAAATGCCCCCATCATTTGCATTAAGAAAACATGATGGGAAGCAAGTTCTGAACCATAACATACTATTCAGAAACCACTATGTGTAGAAACTGCATGTGCTGTTCTTTTGTAGCTCTGTTTCTAGGTAGTAAAATGAGTGACCGAACTTATTCCTTACCAGAACAGCATAATGTTGTTGGTCTTCTTGCCTAGTGGTAAGCCTAATCACTAGGCACTCAGCAATAACTGAGTGTAAGAACAGCATGCTCTTCCTTTGGAGCAGTAAGCCATAGAAAAATTTTTGTTCTGACACTAGACTATGAAAAGTATAAGTTATGATTTTATTTTGGGTTGACCCTGGTCAATGGCCAAGCACAAACTCAGCAACTCATAGAATCAAGATAAAGACAGACAAACAGATAAAGAAAAAGCTATGGGTGCAGGCAAAATAAAACCCCATACATTAATTCACTACTTTCCAGTGACAGGCAGATGTTCAGCCACTTCCAGGAAAGCACAGCATCATCACATGTAATGATTACTTAGAAAGACAAATGTCATAACCGTAAATATCCCCTCTTCCTCCTGTTTCAACTGTTTTTTATTGCTGAGCACAACATCATATGTCAGAGGATATCCCTTTGTTCAATTTGGGTTGGCTTTTCTGGCTATGTCCTCTCTCAGACTATTTGGGCAACTCTGGCCTAATCACTGATGAGGCAGAGTAGAAGAAAACAAAATCCCATTGCATAAGCACTGGTCAGCTACAGCCAAAATGCTGGTGTGTTATTAACAGTGATTTAGTCACAAATAAAAAATGTAGCACCATACATACAGACTGCTATGGAGAAGGTTAATGCCATTCCATCCAGGCCCAGTACAGATTTCAGCCACCCTCTAGCTGTTAAGAAAAAGATGGTCAGTACTGGCTTCAGCATAAGCAAAACAAAAAGCCCCACGCACCTCATTTAAACATGAGATGAGATCGTGGTTAGTAAGCTTTAAAACCTAATAGTTACCAAGACCACTAATTAACTGTCTTTGAAAACATTAAAACAAAGCTTTTAGCAAATGTTAGGTCTTGGAGTGTGAAGCCTCTAAGGCATTGAGAAACAAGAGCAAGTCATGTTACCCCAGATGTCAACTGTTTTGGAGAATGTTGTCATCATTTTTCCACATAGCAGTTCTCTTCCTGGGATACTGTAATGGTAACATCCCTGGGTATGAGCACCAAGCTCAAAGGACTTGATCCTCTGTGGTTCTTTAAATACAGGCAAAGAGAAAAGTATCCAAACTGAATACTTGACAATTAATGCACAAAATGTGTTACATAAACCCACATGATTGCATTATCTATACTGCACATTGCTGTCTCCCTTCATGGAGAGATTCCTGAGTCTATTACGGGGTTATGGAGTGAAATAACTGCTTCCTTGTGGCAGTGCAAATAATTTTTAGGATCTTGCAATAAACTGTTTAATTGCTTAAAAAACATAAAACACCACCCTTAGATTTAATAATTTATAGGTTTTATATTTGCTCCTGAGAAAAGCACCTCCACATGGAAAAATTAAGAGCATATAGATGCATTAACTGTGAGAAATAACCAGGAATTTTATACAGCCTTTTATATTTTCTTCAAAAATGGATATCCCAAGGCATATGACATCATGCTCAGCATGTAAAGCTGGAGGAAAAATAAGGAAGGAGGTGATGTTCAGAGCAATGGTGTTTGTCTTCC
Source organism: Psilopsiagon aymara (assembly GCA_024733675.1). Taxonomy (NCBI): domain Eukaryota; kingdom Metazoa; phylum Chordata; class Aves; order Psittaciformes; family Psittacidae; genus Psilopsiagon; species Psilopsiagon aymara. Next base: position 41,325 of record JANRGW010007953.1, read on the forward strand.
CAATTAACTGTTATGCTTGATAGCCCTTGCTTTCCTTGAGATGGCTGAGCACCTGTCTGCCCACAGGAAACTGAATTAATTCTTTTTTTTTTTGTTTGTTTGTGCTTTTTTTTTGTGCAGGTCGCTTTTGCTTTAATTATTTTATCTCAAACTAGGAATTTTCTCACTTACATCCCTTCTGTTTCTCTCCTCCATCCCACGAGGGGAGAGTGAGTGTCTGGCTGTGTGGGGCTTAGTCTCCAGCTAGGGTTAAACCACAAGTATAAACTTTATTCTCTTGAATTATTAGGTTTTAGTTACTGTAGCTTTGATCCTATGTCAATTCTGTCAGATACAGACATAAAAACTGTATTTCTGAGTTTTAAATTATAAGACTAGAGTCTGCATAGCAGGTACTCAAGCAAAGCATGATAAATTGAAGGTTACCAGTTTTCAAAAAGCAAATAAGAAAACATAAATGTTAGAAATAATTTTGAATTTTGAGTCTGAATCCTTTTTCAGCAAAATCTTAGATTTAACTTGCTTTATGTCACATTTAAAATTGTACAACACACACTTTTTCACCTTGTTCTATTTGCTTTCTCTGCTAGCTGTAGACCGACAATCTGTTCAAAATAAAATCAAGCCACTGTTTGGCAGTGTTTCTGAAGCATGTTTGTCCAGGACAATGCCACCAACACTAAACACCTTACAGAGCATTTTGCAGAAAGCAAGTACAGCTTGATACAGTGTGTATCAACATGACAGGGTAGCCATTCATGCTTCCAGGGGCCAGCTACCTTGCACGTCCTCCCTTCCTTCCCTCCCTCCTTCAGCAGCTATTAGGCTTGTCTGTGGTCAAATAGACACCCAGCAGGGTGGTCTGGAGGACCTGCAAGGGGAAATGGACCCCATGGTCTCCTCAGGCAGCTGGCCAAATTTCAAGGCTACTTGGGAAGGAGCAGCCATTTGAGGGCAGAGAGGCAGGGTTTGCTGCAAACGGGTCATCTTGGGTCACTGAAAGTTACAGCCTGGTTTTGAACTAAAGAACCCAGGGGAGCTGAGAAGCAGAGCTGTGAGCCAAGCCGTAATTCACTGTGTGGAAAGGCAGGGAACTATCCCTAGTTAGATAATGGGAGCCCCTTTTAATGACCTGTCCGTATGTTGCTGCATAGATCATCTATTATTCAGTAAATGTGCTCTCTGGGATTTCAGCTCAAAAACAACACCGGGTAGCTATTTACTAGTGAAGAGAAATCATACAGTCAAAAATTAAGGAAGTTGGGTCATATAAGTTAAAGGCCATCATCAGTTTGCTGTTCAGGCAATAGTGAAGTGAAACTGTTATCTTTATTACACTTGGAGAGGATGTACTCAAAGGCCTCATCTAGAGTCACAAATCGCAGTACATAGCTGTTACAGGCTAAGTGTCATGAAAAAAGCACCATCCACTTCTGAAAAGCATGTTATAGCTCTTTTGGTCTTCACCAGCATTGTAGAGGCTTATTTGAGCATTAACGTCATTCCAGCTTTGCTGTCCAAGGATCTATGGTGCTACATACATGCACAGCTTACTGCACATGATTTAAAAGAGAGTGAGCAAACTCATAATTCTTTGCAAAAAGATCATCTGCAAAGCAGAGCCCCAGTTCCCAACTCAGGGCCACTTCAGGACAACTGCAAAGTCTGCTGTATGCTCAGGGGTGATCTTAACATAGTCACTTGAAGGCAACTCAGACATTTAAACTTAGCATCTAATGTCATGAATTAAACCTAATTTACTACCAGATGACAGAAGAGTGAGCTGAGGTCAAACACAAGCCTTTGTTTTAATCAGAAGACTTATTAAGTCAACAGCCTTCTCTTTCAGTGAGACTCTTCCAAGTGAACCAGTACCAAAAGCTGCTTAAGAGATGAGATCAGCATGTTGTTGTTGTGGCTACATTTGAATTTAGACACCCTTCACCCTGCAGCTTGCAACATAGTTCTTATTCATGAGCCTTGTGAATAGTCTCAGTTCCTTGCAGTTTCTTCATCTTGCTATGGAAAGCTACATACACCAAATACAGACTCAGTATTTCAGGTTAACAAACCTAAGCAGCTTTTTCGGAGTCACTGTCAGCAATGCAGGTACTCCTGAATGTGTTGCATACTGACCTCCTTCAGTCAAAGGATTCAGGACTGAATGCAAAGTCAGACATTCCCCCTGCATGCCTAACTGTTGTGTAGCAGTCATCTAGACCAAGAAAAAGCTCAAAGGCTATTCAGGCAAGGCTGTGACATTTAAAAAGCTGGATAATTAGTCCTAGTGGCAAATTGGTAAAAGCAGGGAGCTGGCACTTTTCCGTGCTGTTGCCAATCTTGGAACAGATGTGCACTGAGGAAAGAGAGAGAGACACCAGCTGAGAAATCCCAGGGGCCCAAATAGTTGATCTCAGCCGCCTCAACCTGGCCTTGCTGTATTCAGTGAAGGCTGACAGCAGGGTAGGCAATGGAGGGCTCTTCCCATGGCAGAAGCCTCTGTCTCTTAACCAGAGGCAGCTCATCTGGGACATGGTGTAGTTTTTTTTTAGCTCAAAAGTCCTGCTTGGGCTTCATCTCTTCTTCTGGCTTGCCTGTTGTGGGAGCAGCCTGCCCCTTCCCTCCCAGCTCATGTGACAGCCAAATAAGACCTGCTGCAGATGGGGGAAGAAAGAAGGAGGTATCCTGTATTAGGTTTGTGTGGCAAGGTTTTGGCAGCAGAGGGGCTACAGGAGTCAATTCTCTGAGAAGATTCACTGTTCTGACAAACCCAATGCCAGCCGCCTCCAACATGGACCCAAATTCCCCTGCAGTCCATGGTGCAACCCATGGTGCAGCTCATGGTGAGGCAGCTGTGCCCCTGCAGCCCATGGAGGACCCCACACCAGTGCATGGGGATGTGCCCGAAGGAGGCTGTAGACCCTGTAGAGGAATCCACACTGGAGCAGGCTACTGGCATGACCTGTGGTCCCACGGAGAGAGGAGCCCACGCTGGACCAGGTTTGCTGCAAGACTTGTGACCCTGTGGGGGACCCACACTGGAGCAGTCTGTTCCTGAAGGACTGCACCCATGGGAGGGACCTACACTGGATCAGCTCATGAAGAACTGCAGCCTGTGAGGAGGATCCACATTGGAGAAGTTTGTGGAGGATTATCTGTCATGGGAGAAACCCCATACTGGAACAGGGGAAGACAGTGAGGATGAAGGAGCAACAGAGGCAATGTGCAATCAACTGAGCACAACCCCCATTCCTGCTGTCCCCCTGTGCTACTGGTGGGGGAGTGGTAGAGAAAATCAGACATAAAGATGAGCCTGGGAAGAGGAGAGGTGAGGGGGAAGGTGTTTTAATATTTAATTTTCTCATTATTGTACTCTGATTTCAATTAGTAATAAATTAAACTTGTTTTTCAAAGTTGAGTCTGTTTTGCCCCTGATAGTAATTGCTGAGTGATCTCTGTGTCCTTATCTCAACCCATGAGCCTTTCACTGTATTTTGCCTCCCCTGACCAGCTGAGAAGAGTGACAGAGCAGCTCTGGTGGGCACCTGGCATTCAGCCAGAGTCAACTCACCACACATCCCTTTTTCTGTCCCAGTAGAGCTCCTAAATCCTTCCCACCCTGCAGCCCACAAAATTCTCATGGACCCTTCCTAATCCTCAGCACCTTCCAAAGTGGCCACATGTCCCCCCACGTCCCTGTTCCCCCACTCCAACCTGTCTCCCTGCTTCTCCAGGAACACACTTTGAAGAATACATACTAGTATGTTACTGGCAAGACCAATGTTCACGTTTTGATGGCCCATGAAAATTCCTGTATAATTTTGAAACACACAAACCAGATTTAAATGCAGTTTAATGTGGTAACACTAATGGTTTTGTGATTACTGACAGTGTAAATCTCTTCTTGGGTAAGCCTGGTTCTGCTCTGCAAATCTGTACTTCAGCCCAAGCATAACTTCTGTGCCATTTCTCAGCCAGCAGCTGCAACTTTACTTTCCCTTTTGCAGTGGTTCTGATGGTCAGTGCTCGGTGAGGAATGAATTTTTGACTTTGACTCAATTTTTTTAGTCATAGAAGAGAGGTGCTGTGTATTTCTCTTTTTCTCCAAAGATCAATGTCTAAAAGACATTATGGAACAGTTTGCATGTTGCTCAAAGATAGTGAGATATTAGAAAAAGAGAGGGTGCAATTTAGTACTTCACAGAACATGCTACACAATGTATAAACACCATCACTACATTGGCTGTCAGCCCAAAGCAGTAAGATGAAAATTTGAAACATTAAAAATGAAGTCTTAAAGTTCCTATTTCAATTACGTCAAAAAGATGAGTGTGCTTCACAAGCCCAAATTCTTGTAGTTCATCAAACAGAAAACATCAAACAGAAAACACGACATGGAGAGTCACAGCTGTTACAGAATAACCATCCACTCATCCCAAGTCTAGATCCTAAATCCAGCTGTCATTGGCAGAAAATGGGCACAATTTTATCTTACAGTATGTTTTCAGTATTCAGGGGTCTTTAAAATACTTTGGGCCTGTTGAAAATTTCTACTCCTCCGGCAGCCAGTACTGAATATCAGTCCCAAGTCTTTCCAAACGTCTCTTCATTCAAAGGTTATGTCATGTGGCTGTGAAGGATCATTATTTTCAAGCTTAATTTCAGTTATTTTTAAAAGATGTCCCTAATGCCCTCACAAAGGGAGATAAAAGTTATAAAATAATAACATTCAAAAAATTGGAAAACTCTCACTTCACCAAATAGTCTAACAAGTCTGAAAAATGCATAGCACATTTAATAAGCACCAAGTTTTTCTCAGGGGACATCTACAGGAAAAAACAGGGAAAAGATGTGCTTCTGCCATTCTGTTTCTCCCAATAAACTAACATTAGCATTTATAAAAAGAGAAGAGCTATTAACCACATGCTAATAATTCTGCCTTTTTTGGCATGGAAATCAGTCTCATGCATAGGTAGCCTTTCAACCCCTTTCAGATATATTTCCCATATTCATCAGTGGGAACCAAGTCCTGTCAGACTTTCCACAGAATGAAGTGGCTGCTGCCTTTCTTTAACCTCAAAGACAACCGCCGCTATGCTTTCATCATTACACTCCTATGTTGCCCCTTGCAGAGCAAACAACTATCTACTGTGTTTGACATTAATCCTCTCCAAACTCTGGAGCTGAGTTTTGGCCCCTATTCCTCTGCATGCTGGGAAGATATTCCCATGGGGATGTTATGGTACAGTGCCTACAGCACATCAGTGTACTGAACCCAAGTTTTGCTGGAAAAGGACAGCTGTACTCTACAGCCCACTCAGTAGGCCTGTTGTTAACTACCACAGAATCCTAGCTTTGTTTTTCAAGTATTCATGAAGTCAAAATGCCCAGGAAAGGATTATGACTAAACGTTTCACAAAGACAGAGAAAAATTACTATGAAGTCACAAGATTGAGCACAATGTTCAGTCTTAACTCTAGATATCTATTTGTGGAATAGCTGCTACAATTAAGTGTGAAATACAGAGCTAACAATAGCTCCAGATTTAACCATAACACATTGGCAATAATGCTGTAGTTAGCCTCTTAACAAAATTTGAATTACAGATGTATTAAGTTAAAACAGTGAGATCAGGCCTTCCCAAAGCAGCACTGCATGAGCAGCAGATACTGGTTGTTTGATTTGCTTCTGTTCAATTTGCAAGGCCAGCAGTATGTTTTTAGTAGCTTGTCTCTGTTACTGGAATTAAATAGTAAATTAGCTAGTGTGGCATGCACTCTACATTTAACAGCAGTGAAACTGCTTGTAATATACATGCCAAACCTTTCACCGCCAGTGGCTATGGTTTACTTATTTATATGGCTTTCGTTGAAATTGCAGACATGTTTCAGTACTGCTTTGCTGATACACTAAAAACTGATGTTAAATATCCTAGCTATACCATGTCTATCACCATATAATTTGCAGGCATACAAAAAGGAAGAAAATAAGGGGTTACTTTTATCTATTACAGAAATCAGTGTGTACCCTGATGTGACTTACTTGGTGGTAATTTGTGAGCTTGTCGACACGTCTCCCTGTGCAAAGCTGCATTGTACTTCATACAACAATGCAGCTGATATACCAGTACTAAACCAGCCTTGCTCTTTAAGCAGCCCCCTCACTTCCAGCTGGAGTGCATACTCTTTTCTCCTGCAGCTCTCCACCCACACAGCAACCTTTGTTGGGAAAGGCTAGAGGAAATGAGATGCCCCCATAGAACTTTCATCCTTGCAGCATTAAATCCATATTGATTTTATGTGTGTATTTTGCATACAAAGTTTTTGACTGCATCCTTCAGGAAGCTTTGAAGTTGTTAATTTTGTTTAGTTCATCTACCCAATTTTCCTTTTGCCTTGATCCAACAGTCTGCAGTTGAATGCCCATTTTTCTTTCAATGTATATCAGTACCTTGTTTGTATTTTTATGTGTAAACAACTGTGCTCAGCTGGAGGGTTTTTTTTTGTTTTTCTATCACTTGGGCTTTCATGCAGGGCATAACAGGGTTTTCATTTTCCGTAGAGCTGCAGCAATAGAGATTTTATAAATCAGTAAGGGTAATATCACTACACCTCCCTTACCTGTCACAAAGCACACTGGCCTGTGAGAAACTTCTTAACTTGTTAACACTAAAATGTAATTTCTGAAAACTAGGTTTGCTACCTTGCATTTCAGAAAAGTCATAATTTCAAAGTAGCTATATGCTCTGTTTAAAAACATTTTAAAACCCAATTGTCTTGTAATTCCTGACAAGGGATGTTTCTAAGAATGCTGTGTCTAAGGCAAAGTCAGCAGACATGACATACACATTTTTCCATTCTTATTTCCTCTCTCACACAGCTTTTATTTTTCTCTTGTAAAGCCAAATATATTTTTTTTTATGCCAAGAAAATATTCAATTATTTTCAATGAAACATGTCACTGTTTTCCATTATGCCAGTTTTCAAGCAAAAATTTACAAGCTCAAGGTCATAAGTAGGACACAAGGTCATCGGGGGAAAAGACACAATGTATAATAGAGCCATAAAAATACAATTCCTGTTACTGTGGTGGCAAGACAAACACAAACAAGGCACTGAGAAGCACTTGCAGACAGAGATTTCTGTTCAAAACACACAGGAGGTTACTTGGCAGCTGTCCTATCATTAGGGCACTCTGAAAGAGATGGGAGCCTGAGCAGCTCACAGTGGCCACGCAGCAAACAAATTACTGCAGCCAGCAGACTCAGTGCCTTGCAGTCAGAATTGACAGCTGCAGATACCTAATCCTGCAGTAGTTTGCCTTGCAGTCAAAATGATTCACCTGATGTAAATATCTCTGAGAAATAGAATTGTTCTAATTTCTTTTGTTTGTTTTCTTTTTTCTTTTTCTTTTTTTTTTTTTTTTTAACAATTTAGTTATCACTGATGTCATTTTGCCTAGTTTGAAATAAATTAACCTTATGATGAGGAATGTTTAAGCCAAATTTTTCTTGTATTCATAGAATCATGGAATAGTTAGGGTTGGAAAAGACCTTAAGATCATCTAGTTCCAACCCCCCTGACATGAGCAGGGACACCTCCCACTAAACCATGTCACCTAAGGCTCTGTCCAACCTGGCCTTGAAGATCATCAGTGATGGAGCATTCACAGCTTCCCTGGGCAGCCCATTCCAGTGCCTCTTCACCCTCACAGTAAACTTTGCTGCCCAACTGATCAGCAGGGAATCTGAAGTACCTGACAATGATGTTTCTGTTTTTTAAAAATAGCCATGTGGTCTGTTATCATTCTGCCCAATAAAATCACACTGAAAATAAATTTTGTCATTTTACTACAAGCAAACTATTCCAATTTAAGGTTTATTTTCACCTTATAACTGTAATCTGACCTCTTAGAAGATACATCTTGGCATACTCTCCTTAGTCCTGCACAGATATATAAAAAATACTCAGATAACTAGGTTTCTGTTCCTGCTGACATTAATTCACAGAAAACTTGATTTAAACAGAAAAAGGTTTGTAAAACAACGTGGCTCAAAAATGAAAACTAGAGGAAACCATAAAATTTATGATAGTGAGAATATGCTGGACAAGAAGATTTTGCTTGTTAAACCTTTGTGTCTGACTTAGTAAACATAAAATGGTCTGGACTCAAATAAACAAATCTCTCCCTCTCATCAAAAAGACCCTAATGAAGAGACTTCAGGCGTTCACAGATCTTCATATTCCCACATGTGCTATTTAATTTATCAAAAGCATGAGAAGCTGCTTCTATTATCAGAGGTTGAGAAGAAAAATGCACACAACAGTATATTTTGTGCAATTAACGTGCAAAAAGATGCACGTAAAATGCAATGGTGTTGAGTAAGCAGGTGTAGGTCAACTTTTTGAGATTACATAATAAAAATCTGAAAGTTGCTCATTCTTTTCTCTCATCTCAGCAATATTGCTGCTTTATGGTTTCATGGTCAACTGATATTTTTAGAAGTGAGACAACAGATCTTCCTACTATTGCAGTCATTGAATTGCCTGTTTCTAAGCTGTAATACAGAGAAGCAACAGCAAAAAATAAAATCCGCACAATTTAAAACCTCATTAATTTCAAGACAATCTTTAGCATATTCTGAGTAATGGAGACACTTTGGTGTCCTCTAATCCTGTCCAAATATTTTTAAAATTGACGCCAGACAACTCTAAAAGCATACTTTGTCTATCAAATGTCTTAAACATATTATGGAGTGACAAAAAAGACCCATGAAAACAGCTAGGAAAAGCTCTAGCATTCTGGTCTTTCAGCTCAGAGCAGGTTATGGTGCCAAACAGACCCATCAAAATGAGTGGGGTGGAATACTTGACAGCATACACACCAGATTCAGAGAAAAATAAACAACATAAATCAACAAGAAACAACTTGTGGGTCATGCCATAGATCTGGTGGCAGAAGATGTTGCATGGAGAAAAATAATCCACCCACACCCTCTCAGTGAGTGCAGCTGGTCAGTGGCAAACAGAATGCACTTCAACAGCCAGCATGTGCCAGTAGTGTTTCTGCTTGCCATTTCAAAGGGCTCTTGCCCCAAAAGTTGCCCTCCTGTTTTTTCACTTGTGGGCAGGTGTAGTGCATTTCAATCACTCCATCCTTTTCCATTCTCACTTAATCCATCCATGTGTCTTCCCCAGACCATCACTTACTACACTCCATGATCAAAAGACATTAAAAAGCTTTTGTTCCTTGGAGCCCCAAGTGTTCTCATTATATTTATGATAAAAACAAACTATCCAAACTGTCCCCAACATTGATGTAATTAAAAGACAGTTCTATTCAGCAGAGGCTTTAAAGTAAACATCCTAAAGTCTTATAAATTCAACAGACCATTGGTTTAAAGCATTTTCTTCAGTGATCATTTGAATAGGAGAGTCAATGCTGGGTCTGTAAATAGTTTTCCAAGACTAAGCCCATCTGTATTAAGTACGTAAATACCCAAAGATCAAAACATACCTTTCCTTTATATGCCAGATGCACTGGAATTTTTCTTCGTATGAGAAAAAAGGAAATAGAGTTGATTAAATTGCTGACAGTCTCTAGCATACAAAACTGTGACATTTTTCTTTCATAGGTGATATCAGAGACTGATAAATGGACTGTATCACCAAACAGATTAGGACCTGACCTGATTCCCCGTAAATAACAATTTTGCTCTTAAAAGAATAACTTTAAATCCATCAAAATAAATTCTTAAAACTACCTGGTTTTCCTTTCATTTACATTCTTAAACATTCCTCCCATTTTTGATCCCATCATTAATTTTGGTTCTGCTCCCTTGGAAACTTGGTTCCAGGCACAAAAACCTTATGCACAGTTAGTAAAGCCTGCCATAAAAGCACAATATTAAGCCTCATACTTACCATTGAAGCATCTTTTTGTGAATGTTTACCAGTAATGTTTCAGTTTGAGTAACACCAGATCATCTTGTGGAACATAAGTCAGCTTTCTGTAGTAAATCTGAAAAAGTCCTAAGTGGACTTCAAATACAAATACAAAATGAGACACAAATCAAAACAAACTCATGCAAGAAATGAAACCCAAATATTTTCATTGATTGAGTTTATTCACCAAGCCCATGTTCTTAAGGTACTACTATTTTTCAGAGCAATCCATTTATCTTCTTCTTTTGCATATCTTACCAGGTTTTTTCCTGAGCACAACCTATTCTGAAAAAATGCTTCCACTTTCACTAAGCTGTACTTATGCTAATGAGAGCTGGAAAATCATCCTGCAACACCTCCTGCCAACCTTCACTGCTTTTTTAAGGCTTTGTATAAAATTTTCAAGTCAGAATTAGCCTAAAGGTTCAGTAAGATCAGGCAAATCTACAAGCAACTGTTGCTGCAATAAAATCTGCAGGAAAATCTCTTGCATTTGAGTCATCCCAGCAGAAATCTAGATTTTTCTACATTCATTTCCATGGACTTATTTGTGGATCTACCCCTGACTAGCATTTCAAAGTGTATAGCAGCCTTTCAGTATCTGAAGGGGGCCTATAGGATTGCTGGGGAGGGATTCTTCATTAGGGGCTGTAGTGAGAGGGCAAGGGGTAATGGGTTCAAACTTAAACAGGGGAAGTTTAGATTGGATATGAGGAAGAAATTCTTTACTGTAAGGGTGGTGAGGCACTGGAATGGGTTGCCTAGGGAAGTTGTGAATGCTCCAGCACTCTCAGTGTTCAAGGCCAGGTTGGACAGGGCCTTGGGTGGCATGGTTTAGTGAGAGATGTCCCTGCCCATGTCAAGGGGGTTGGCACTAGATGATCTTAAGGTCCTTTCCAACCTTAACTATTCTATGATTCTATGATTTAAAGACCTACCAGACTGCATTGTCTGATGAACATGGTCTATCTACATATGTATGTATCTATCTACCTACCTACCTACCCACAGATATATAGATATAGATATGTATATATATATAATCTTAAAATATTTTCAGATGAGAATCCAATTGTTGTTTTTTTTTTAATTTTTACATAATGACATATAAATAGCCTTGGATCACCAAGGTACAATATCTTAATGAACTTATACTCCCTGCGAATAAGAAATGCAGGAGGGAAAGATACAGTGGAGTGAAATAGCTCAGAGCAGTAAGACATCCATCCAGTCTCATCCTTAAGCATTGTTAAGCTATTGTGACCATTTTCAGAAATAGCTGCATTGAAAAAATTAATGAGTTTTCCACTCAAAACTTGCATCTGCTGTAATATGCAGGCAGCCTTGCAGGTCCCATGTATATATTTCATACATAAACATGCCCCTTTACCACACATTCTGAATTAAGAAGATGACACACTTGGAGAGACCCATTTTTCCATTGTCTTTACTTGGTCTGTATAATCTAAAGTAATAAAATTTCCTCATCCAAAGTTGTATGAACATATCAGACAATGCCCCTTCTTATGAATTATTTTCTGCTTGAGAAAAATTGTCCTTTTTAATTATTCCCAGTGTCTGCTTTTAGTATAAAAATCTGTGTGCCTATTTGCCCCTGTTTCTCCTCTCATTAAAATTTTTGATTTACTCATGCTCATGCTAGCACTTGTTAAATCTAAAGCATTTGGCAAGCTGATTTACAGATATATTGTGTACATCTTCCAGTGCATTTTTCCACTGAAGTCACTTGCTGGCACTACCATGTCCTGGGCAAACATCAGAAAGCCAGCAGGTGCTCCTTTCCTGTAATCTGTGCAGCGTACTGTGTATAGGAGAGTCAGTACTGCCATATTCCATATAAGTATAAGCTCCCCTTTACAGTGTTTACCTTCAGTGATATGCTGCTTTCAAGCAAGAATGAAAATGACAGGTTTCTCTCTAATACAACACACTCAATGAGTTTTTGAAAGCTCTGTACGTGGATCATGCAGAGAGGAGATGAAACTACTCAAGTGGAGCCCTTTTCCATCTAACAGGGATATACAGAGATGCACCTTGACATATGAAGGTCTTCAGAAATGTATTGATTTAGGAAAGTGCAGTATAACAGTCTCTTCAACCCATTTTGAAATAAAACTGAAACAGACCATGACTATTCCCACTTCCATGATGACAAGCAACTTACAGGATTATTTCAAAGGATCTCAGATCACAAAAACCACACAAAGGCGGCTTTGTTTTGTGAGGCTATCCTCAATATTCTAAGTGATCTAGTATGTCCTTACTATAACAGGACCTAAGTTTGCTTGCAAGGCCAAGGCCATCATGCCACACAAAACAGAACTCAGAAGAGGAACACAGGGGGTAGTGCTGATGTGTAGAAATAGTCTTCCTCTTTGAATTTAACATGAAAAATAAAAGTGGTAAGAAATTCAACAGCTTTGTGTCCAAGAATATGCAGAGTATCCAAGAATATACAGGAAAACTAAAAGCATGAGGAATCAGGGGTTTCTGAATGTTGCCCCAGTGTCTTAAGCATTATTCCGCTATTTGGTCAATACGTACATTTGGTTACAGGTAGTAATAAACAGTACTTTTTTCTCCTCATGGATATATTTCTATAGCAACAAATAAATATTCCCCTACTGATGACCCTTCCTAAGCCAGAATTTACAAAAGAGAAAAGAAAAGAAAATCTTATTAACTTGGAAATTTGATTTCTTATTTCACTTGAACATTTGAAGGAGACTATCCTGTGAATAATGGGAACTGGTATGACCACTCCAACTGAAGGAAAATTGCCCTTTTTTTCCCTGCCTACTGCCCTTTTTTTTGGCCTCGTATTTTCACGGTGGTACTTGATGCCTATTTTTCAAACTATTCTTGAGCACCCATGCATCAAAGGTTTTTATTGTTCTCCCAAACAAATTCCCAAAACCAATGATACTTCAACTAAAGAAAGGAGAACAGTAAAGTGTTAGTATGTAGCAGCAGGGACTAACCAAATGAAACAGGTCATTCATAAAAGTCCAAGAATAGAAGGGCTTAATGAAGTTGTTTTTTTACTGGCAAATATTTGTAGAGCACAGAAAAAATTCTGGAAGATACTCTCAAATCATGGTAGGCTTTTGCAGCATGTCTGCTTTATTCCTCTGTGTGTCACCAATTAGTAGCTGCCTAGAGCCATAGAATTGTAGAATAGTTTGGGTTGGAAGGAACCCAATCCCTCTGCCATGGGCAAAGACAACTTCCACAACACCAGGTTGCTTAAAGCACCATCCAGGTAGCTTTGAATGGTTCCAGGGCTGGGGCACCCACAGATTCTGTGGGCAACTGTCGTGGTTTAAGCCATAAATCAGCCACGCAGTTTTGTTCACTCACTTTTTCTTCCCTCTGCTCCTGGAGGGATGGGAAGGAGAATCGAAAGAATGCAACTCCCACAGGTCGAGACAAGAACAGTCCAGTAACTAAGGTATAACACAAATCACTACTGCCACCACCAGTAACAATAACGACAAGAGAAACACAAAGGAAAAGAACACAACAGCTCACCACGCACACTCAGCCCGACCAAGCCACCGCACCCCCCACCACCCTTCCGGGTCTCTGCTCTCCACTTCTGCATCCTGGGCATGA
>JANRGW010007955.1:0-33167 GCA_024733675.1 Psilopsiagon aymara
AGGAAGTTCTTTACTGTAAGGGTGGTGAGGCACTGGAATGGGTTGCCCAGGGAAGTTGTGAATGCTCCACCGCTGGCGGTGTTCAAGGCCAGGCTGGACAGAGCCCTGGGTGACATGACTTGGTGTGAGGTGTCCCTGTCCATGGCAGGGGGGTTGGAACATTATAATCTTAAGGTCCTTTCCAACCCTAACTATTCTATGATTCTATGATTGTATATTTACTGAGCATTATCCTCTACTGTGTAGTCAAAAGACCAGTAATCAAAGGGATGACAGAACTGAACAACCCCGGAGGAATATCCACGACCTACGTGCCTTGTCCTGTTGAAAGCAAGCCTTTTGTTACTCCTTTCTTACACAAAGTTAAGCCTCTACCATAATCATAGTCACTTCAGAAATGGCATCAGCTAGCACAGACAAGAGTATAGCTGTCCCTTAGTAGAGGATGAAGACAAGCAATTTTAGATAGTCAATTTTAGTTATATTTCTCTTTGTATAGCAAGATGTTATTTCTTTTGGCAGGCCTAGGGCTAGAGGAATATTCCACAATGTCTTGTGGTTTCATAGTCAAACAGCTGCCTGGCAGGGAAGAGCCCTGCCCCTTGCAGAACAGCTTTACAAATAGAAGCGCTGTACAAGAATAGAAATACAGAAATATAGAAAAAAATAGAAACCTGTACAAGCTTTTGGTGAATTGTTGAAAAGCTTATAAAAAAGAAGCTTAACCATCTTGATTACATTTTGTCAAGGTTAAGTGCGCCAACTGGCTCTGCAACCTCAGCCCCCTCCCATGGTTGCCTCTGCGCAAGATCATCTCTGATAGCAGAGCTGCATTGGCTTGGATCAGACTGCTGTGAAAACAGCCAAGCTTTGAGAGGAGAAAACAGGAAGAGACCTAATCTGGGACCCATGCCCATGCACTCACCTTCTCCTTTGGACTGGGAGTTGCATTTAAACTCAGGCCCTTGCGCTTGGTGCTGTACAACTCAGCACAGATCAGTGCTCTGAAGACTTTAATTTCCTTTGCTATATACATTTAAACACACTTCTTCTCATTACCAAACTGTTTATCTTTAAGGAGAAAAAGGTATATATGGCTTACAACAATAAACCTGAAACTTTTACTGCAGCCTTGCCACAACTAAATCTTTTTCTTTTTTTTTTTCCTGTGAGATGTCTTTTCCTGAGACCTGTTTTCTTTTGTTTATTCATGCTCAGAAGTGTCCTGTTTTGTCACAACTACAGCAGTTGTATAATTAAAGGACAAGTAAAATAAAGCTGTAAATAATAAACAGAAAGTACAACTCAGAGTGATCTTTGATTTTATCACAGTTAATAAAAATACATCAGGCCAGTTAGCCCTGCAAGGAATAGTTTACCTATTTTTATAAGCTCCCCAAACACACTGTTTTACAAGTGAATTGCAGAATATTGTCCCTGGTTTTGGTTATTGGGTTTGGGGTGGTTTAACATTACAAGTGACATAAGAGCTATAGGGATCCACCACAACAGCAATAACTATAATGGCAGAAGTTGCTATGAGTGAAGACTACATGTTCATACGGACTTTTCCATACACATAAATCAAGTTCTAATATGATCTACACCTATTCCAGGCCAGGGGAAGGAGCTGTAGCCATTCTGCCCAGTGGCTGAATTTTAAAGGCCAAGAGATAGAAAGGAGATATTGTAGAGATATAAAAACACTTCAAGCAAAGATCACATTCCACAAAATAGGGCAAAATACACCTCACCCCATAGATTGAACCAACAGCCTACAATCCCTAGGGAAAGACAGGCTTCATTACACACTCATACCTGTGAGCAGCATGTGTGGTTGATGGGGTTTATTCTGCAGGTGTTACTGGGGGATTCATCCTGTTCTGGGGTCAGCTCTGATTTCTCTCTTACCCAGCACTGTGAGAGCACAGTCTGGAAGCATCCTTGTTGTGTTTTGTGCATTGCTTCTGGAATAGCTGCACCAGGGATGGTCACAGGGCAGGACAACCAAACACCAGCAGATCCATGTAAAATGTCATTCAACAGCCAGGAATTTTCCTTCCAAAGAACCTTCATTCTCCTTAAAATTACATTTTTGTGTGAAGGATGTATTTTGCAATATTAGAAACTACTTATTTGTTTATTTATTTATTTATTTTCCCCTACCTTCTAGGGTTTTTTACAAACTGGTATTTTTCTAAGATTTTACAATATAAATAATAACCAGAGCTTACTATATCATAGCATCCCAGACTGGTTTCAATTGGAAGGGACCTTACAGCTCATCCAGTTCCAACCCCCTGTCACGGGCAGGGACACCTTCCACTAGACCAGGTTCCTCCAAGCCCCTGTGGCCTTGGACACTGCCAGAGGTGGGGCAGCCACAGCTTCTCTGGGCACTCGGTGCCAGCGCCTCCGCACCCTCACAGGGAAGAGCTTCTTTCTAATAACCAGTCTGAATCTCCCCGCCGCACTGAACTGAGCGGTGTAAAGTAATGCTCGAGGAGTTTGAGGCTATATAACTCGGCGGGAAGCTCACAATAAGCCCCGGGCACGGCCACCGCGTCCCTGCGGGCGGGGGCCACCCCGCCGCTGGGTCGCGGACAGCAGCGGGCGCTGTGGGTGTCCCCGGCCGGGCTGCGGGCGGAGCCCGGCGGGGCCCTGCTCGGGTGGTGTGCCCGGGCCGTGGGTACAGGGCTCAGCGCTCGCCATGGCGCAGTACACGAGGGGCGCCGCCGCCGTGGCCGTCATCCGGCTCCGCAACCCGCCCGTCAACGCGCTGAGGTAACGCCGCTCCCAGCCTGGGCAGGGGCCATGGGTATGGAGCGGCCGCAGGCTCGGTCCTGGGGCTGGCCCTCCCGTGGTGAGCGGGGTGGGGGGTTCTCTAGCTGACTTCATCTTGTCCTAACGGCCCGCTCTTCTTGCCGGTATGAGGCCCCTTCTGGCCGCAGAGCAGGCGTCCCGAAAGCCTCTGCCGAGGGGCTTCAAACGCCACTCGGGTACCTGCGTCTGAGGGAGCTTAGATCTCCCTTGGCAAAAACCATGCTCAGCTTTCCTGTGACTTCTGCTCTTTCTTGTAATTTCTAGTGGGTTTCAGTTGGGTTTTTTTCAAGGAGAGTGTCAGGCTCACCAATCTGTACTTTCTGCCCTCTTCTCTGGAAGCTGTTCGAAAGCTCAGTCTGTTTCTCGACTTTAAGCATCAAGAGGATGTTTCCAGCAAAAAGTCACACTCAGCAGCATTAGCACTTCAGCTGCTTCACCCTGACATTCCTTCAGAGCTGGTAGGTGGAAACCAGCCTTTCCTCACCCATTTGCTGCTGTTGTAGTCGCCTGCCCGACAGTGCTCCATGCTCCTGCTTGGCAAGTCCCTGCGCTACCCAAGTGAGCACAGAGGTTAGGACAAAGGGCTTCGTAGGTAGCAGATGTGATTCAACAAGAGGAGGTGGCACCGGGATTAAACCACGGTTAAAGGCTATCAGAAGTGAAGGCAGTTCATTTGCCTTTTAAAAATGATTAAGGAATTGACCTCTAAATACTGATCTTGGTCAGGAAAGGCCCCAGGCGATTTCAGACATGACTCAGTGATAAGACAAGCAATCTGGAGGAGCCTCTGAAATTGTAGTTTTTCATGTGCTTTGAAAAGAACAAACATGATTTTTTTTTTGCTTTATATTATTTCTTGTAGCATGCATTTTAGTTCCTTTAGTTCTGAGTAGCACATAGGCCCTTTTTAAGCAGCTGTAGTTGAAGAGCTGTTCTGCAACAGTGACCATAGTGTCTGTTCAATGTATATTCACAAGCCAAAAAAAAAAATACCACTGCACTTATGCTTGACTTGTAAGCAGAAAGTTTGTTAAAGAGAAGCCAAATTAGACAACAGCATGAATAGGAAATGCTCTTCTGTAGCAAGCTACATTGCTCTGCTGTAACTGGCAATGCTTACCCTCTTGTTGCAACACATTTACAAGGGAAATAAGATCATTTTTCACGTGCTGAGATAATCATGATGAGAAAACAAACTTGGAGTGACTTGATGAGATTGGCTGAACTGTGCATGTAGGACTCCCAGAACTGCAGAGTGCAAGAAATCCCGTGGACCTCCTGTGCCCAAGACCAGCCTAAGAAAACTCCCAGGCTGTGCCCACAATAAACTTTCCATCCTTACCAGGAAAAACTGAAATGCAGAGGTAAAGAATCATAGAATCACTTAGGCTGGAAAAAACCTTTAAGATCACCAAGTGCAATTGTTAACAGTAACATGTATGTGCTTAAGGAACCTCAACTGTGCCTCTTTTGAAAAATCATGGAGAGGACACAAAAGTTGCCTTCTGTCTTCAAACAGCAAGCGCATGTAGCTGCACAACAGCCTCTTCAGGACAGACCCCTACCTCTCCTACCCATTACTCTTCACCCCTCAGTGCCCTCACAGCAGGGTCCAGTTCTGACAAACCAAGGGTAGCAGGTGGTGTGGTCCTTGTCCTGTCCCCCAGCCAGGAGAGAGAAGGAAGAGCCTGACTTCAGATTCATTAAAAAGACAGTTTCCATTGAGTGCTGTATCTTAAATCCCCCCCCATATGTCTTGTAATGCCCACACTCTTTTATCTGCTGACAGCCCCACAGCACAAAGGCCCCAGAGATACACAAGTACTTACTGCACCCAGTGGGCTCATTCCTTTGTGATGAGCTCCGTAGCACCATAGCACAACCTAAGATAGGACTGCTGTGCCATGTGTCCTCGCAGCTTCTGCTCTGCTAGCTCTGCTCCTGGGGCTGCCAGCGAGCAAATGTGGCTGAACACCAACAGGTAGGTTTAGGTTGGTTTTCAGCCAGTCTTAACTTTTAGCATTAGCTCATTGAGCAGTTGCACAAGGAGCATGGCTAGCACAAGGGACAGAGTAGGAGTACGTGGGTAAGGATGGGAACCTGCACAGTATGTATTTAAAACAGGAAAGCTGCTGTGAAACTATAACATGATACTTGCCCGTGGTCTTTGATCATGTCAGGGTAATACCTGTTTCAGAAGGGATCCGTAATTATCTCATACTGGCCATCGGGTACTTTTTAGTCAAGACCTGGGTATAGCTAGGAAAGGATCCTTGTATGTTCCTCCTGCTGCTGAATACTTTATGTACCAGACCATAGGGGAGCAGGTTTGTGATTGCTGTTGGAAATGTCTGACTAGGTAGGTGATAGCCAGCAGTGAAAGCTACAGACAGGAGCCATGTCCTGCAATCCTGAAAATTTAATTTCACAGCAGGCACAGATGCTTTCTTAAAGGCTGGTGAGTTTTTGCTGCTGTAGTCAAGCCTCAGCTGTCTCTCCCCATTCTTTGTGGTGCTGTTTTTCCAGCTCCCAGGCCATCACACTGGCCATTAGTGCTTTACATCCACCAGTGGGCAGGAATTAGCATTCTCCTGTCTGACACCATCCACTGCTGTGCAAATACCTCCAGGGCATAAGTTCCTAAGGAGCATATGCTGACTGGTGAATCTGCAGTAAATTTGGCTCCCAGACTGACTCCCCTCCAAGCTAATTTTTCTCGCCACTAGCAGAGGTGAGGTGCCAAATTGTATTTGTTTGGAGGTGGTTTTTTTAACTAGTTTGGAGAAGTTTAGTATTCAGAGATCTGCATTTAGGAGGCCATGGCATAGAGAGGAAAGATTTACATATACAAAGAACTGGGAGGTTTTGGGGAACAAACATGCAAGACTTGTAGGAGAAAGGACCAGCCACAACTTATTAGCAGAGGCAGGCTGCTGCCCTGGAAATGAAGAAGGATGTGGAAGAGGATGTCAACACTTGAGCTGGCAAGTGTAGAAAAGCTCCAGGGCTGAAAAGATGGGACATGTAGGTGTGAGATTTTATAAAGTATAACAGTCATGACTGGAAAAGGCTTTCCTGGCTGCCAGGATTATCCTTCTGACCCCAGGTCAGCATAATGATCAGAACAGGTAAAGGAGATAAGACCAGCTGCAACTTTGGATTGGTTGCAGTGACGTGTGATAACCTGTATTGGACTGGATCAGCATCTGAGATGCAGAGAGAAAATTCTGGGATATAGTACATGTCTGCTTCCTAGAACAACTATTCTAAAACCCCATAGAAAAGGTGCCGTTCTGGATTTGGCCTTAATTTATGTGCATGACTCCATTCAAGCTGTGTTAGCTGCTGTGTGGCAGCTGAATCTGACACTGGAGGAAGAGAGAGCAGACCAGGTAAATCCAGCACAGGAGTGCTCAATTTGAAGAAGAGAATTATGTGAATACCCAGCAGTTAGTTCAAACAGAAACACTGCAAGAAGCTATCAAACAGACAAGAAGCCTGCAACAAGGGTGGAGAGTGGATTGATGGTTGGGTTTGGGTTTGCGGAGGGGGGGTTCAAGTTCATTAGAAGCCTAGGCAAACTGTTCAGCCAGTAAGTGATCCAGTAAAAGCCCTGCATGGCTTGATGAGAAAGCTGAGAGAAATAAGGAAAATACTTGATTTTTTTTAAGAAGTGGAAAGCTTACTCAAATGAGGAGAACAAGAAAGCCCGTAAAGCTTGACAGGAGAGATGCAAACTGGAAAATAAGACTAGAAAAATATGAAAAATTCATCAAAACATGCTAAAAAACAGCAGCAAAAATTCTTCAAATAAAAGATAACCCAGGACAAGCTTACAGGACACTGAGCTCAAAACACAATTACATCTCAGTGAAGAGAGCCTTATTTTTGGTAGGTCTGGGATCAGCTCAGTGTGCTGGGGTAGCCTGGAAAGCCCACAGAATATTGGCTGCCATTGGAAACAAAGCAGAGGACATCCCTTTTCTGAAATATAAACCATCTTAATTGTTGTGTGTAGTTCTGGATTTTGCACCTGCAGATGGATATGGGGACAACACAAAAAGGGACAACCAGTAGTCCAAGAGATGGACTACATCCTCACTTCATGAAGAAAGTGGACTGAAAAAGCTGAGAGTAATCAGTTTGGAGAGGAAAAGGCTGTGGGAGAATAAGGTCAAGGTTTACAAAACCATGAAGAAAGTGAATAAATTAAAGGCAACCAAATCCTGCAGCAGTTGTATTAGGGGACTAGGAGCATTTGATTAAACTAGTAGGAGATTGTTTTTAAAACAGCTAATATGAAGCTTGCTGCCACAGCAGCCTGTGTAGGCAGATGGATCAGCAAAACGAGAAAGGGATTTAGGCAAATTCATGGGCAGCAGGTGTCTAAGGGATGCTGAAAAGAACATGTATAGGCATACATAGCAACATTCCCAATGCAGTGATTGTGGATGTTGGGGGAAGTGCAAGAGGGAAGGACCACACCTGCATGTTTTCCATAAACAGCATTTTCTACTGTTGGATTCGTCTCACTTCTTTAAAGGTGACTAAGCAAATTTGTTTAATTCCCTTAAAATTACTCTTTTTTTTTTTTTTTTTAAGTGAAAGTAATTCATTTCAAACATTCACAAGTCCTATCTAAAATCTGAAATTACTCAGGTAAATAATAAAACCTTGTTACAAATTTTGCACATCATCACTGCAATGAGTTTTATGCAAAATAAAAGCTTGGCGTGATCACCTACAAGAATGTTTTCTTACCCTGGTGTGCAGATGTTCTTTAACAGCACCTGAGGTGTGTTTCTGATAACTAACACTGAATCATCATAGAATCACAGAATAGTTAGGATTGGAAAGGACCTTAAGATCATCTAGTTCCAGCCCTTGGCAGAATCACTTTTCTTGCAGCCAGAATGTTATACATGGGGGAACTGACTACATAGCATGGGATTAAGTGCTGCTTGAAATGCATGGAATGAATTTTGGCATTGTTACTGTTGAATGCATGAGACTGTCACAGTAGTGAAATACTTACGCAGATTATGGTGACTTTGTTTCTTAATACTCTAGCTGTTTGAAGTTGTGATAGATACTCCTGAGTATTGTTATAGTTTTACTGTCATATGTTTTACTATGATGCTTTCATCAAAAATTGCATCTTTTAATACCAGTTACATGTGAGTTACAAAGCAATGTGGCCTGTGTGTTGGACTGTAATGCACACAGAGGCAAATATACTGCTCCCTCTTTGGAGAACAAGAAACTGCAAAAAATCTGATGTGTCTTCTTGTTTTGTCACTCAAAGAATTCTCACTGGGGAAAAGTCGTATGGAAGGCCAAGATATATTTCTGCAAGTACAGTCTCAAGTTATTCTCTAGCAAAAATAGTTGGGTTAGTGTGGGCCATGTAGGTGTTGAACTGTTATTTTGTGGCAGCATTGATGGTTAATTTTTCTCCTGGTAGGAGTGTGCTGTTTAAGTACTAAGGGCTTATAACTAATTTTCTACATAAAATCCTGAACTTTTCCTTGTTGAACAGACTAACCTTTCACATAAGCATTTTGCATCCACTGATCATGTGTCTGCAAAAGATACAAATGCTTTGATTGCTTCCTGGCTGTTCCTGACAGAATTATGCCATTTTTCTACACAATATTTTCAAATCAGTAATTTGTTTGGAATTCTGCTACAGATTTTTCCTCCCCTCTCTGCACCATGTTTTGTAAAGTGTAATGACATTTCATAATGGTTTTCCCTTTAAGCTTCCAGCCTCTAGGTGAATTTGGTGTTTCTGGGGCCTGGCTCTCCACTGGTGCAAAAATAGACCTCTAAGACCAGCAAGCACTGGGTGCAGCCTGTGGGTCCTCCTCAAATAGCAGCAGCCACTATAATTGCTATTGCAAAGGGGGATAAAATCCAAACTTTTAATACATACTTTTTTCTCCCACAGAATATGAAACCATTTCTTAGAATTGGAAAGGCTTTAATGTGCTGTTACACAGAACTGGAAGGACCTTTACCAAGTCACCTAACAGTTTCTCTTTTTCATGGCCAAATTATTCTCATTTTAAGTTTCAGCTTTCAGAACCGTTACTAGTGCCAGACTTCAGAGTTGCCTTTGATATCTGGATGAAGCAGTTGATACATAATCAGTAATAACATCTCAGTCTCTAGCTGTCAGGTCTCAGGGCTCTCACTGATCCTTCTGTGTAGCATGGTCTTAACCAGGCAGCAGCTGATGCTAGAGATCTCCCTACAGCCAACAGTCCTAATTAATAGACTTTGCTAACAGCTTCTCTTAATTTTTGATTTTGAAGGAGGAATATGCAGATGTTGTCTGGCAGGATCTGACACAGCTGGCTTACAGGAAATTTCTCAGGCTCCATAGATTTTCCTTTCCACTTAAATGCTGTGAGCTTTTGCACGTACATGTGGGCAAATAAGTGATCACCCACCCTGAACACACCTAAAAGCATTGCACTGAAGTACAGTGATGGTTTTTTTATCTACTTCATTACAAGATTCCTTTTTTAGATTAAATGCCTTCAGACATTAAAATCATTGACAAACTAAGTATGTGTCAGGACTTCCTATCAGTTCATTGTAATTAACACTCCTCCTTCCACTGTACATCAACAGAACTCTGCTCCCTTTGCATCAGCTGCCAAGCTTACATGCTTACATGTGAAGATGGGCTTATGGTTTGCAGAAGATGTAAGAGCAGAAGCTGTATTTATAACGGACTATCAAGCATCAGTGATATTCCACAGCCTCCAACTCCTTATGGCTTGGGTTTTCTGAATCAGATCTGCATATGTAGTATTTATACACATGTGCACACAAAAAAGTGTCACAAACTACATACTTACAAGTGTGTGTTTATGATATACACACAATTTGTATTAATATTTCTACTAATAAAGTGTTATGTCTTAATGCTTCTATTTTACCTACTATATTCTTTATTGTCACTGTCTTCTAAAACAGGCTATACTCTCCAT
Source organism: Psilopsiagon aymara (assembly GCA_024733675.1). Classification (NCBI taxonomy): domain Eukaryota; kingdom Metazoa; phylum Chordata; class Aves; order Psittaciformes; family Psittacidae; genus Psilopsiagon; species Psilopsiagon aymara. The sequence goes on from JANRGW010007955.1 coordinate 9,825, forward strand.
GTCCATCCATCCCACACATGTACATACAAGTCAGTTTCTAAGCTTCAAAAGTGAGATGAGCATGAAGTTAAGTCAGATTTTTTGAATACCTGATCTGTAAAAATACTATTTATGCTTTTACTGTTCCATTTTGAAGCTCGTTAATTCTGTGCTGGCCATATTCACTTCTTGTGTCTGTGGAAATATATTCAATGAGACAAAAGAAGACATTTTATGTAGTATTTTAGGCCCAAATTCGCTTTGTCAAGATCCCACACAACTCTAAGTCTGGACCTATAAACAAATCCACAAGGTGAAAACATTATAATCATCAGCACAGCAGCAACTCTGTGTCAGGTGTTTGAAAGATAGCTTTTTATCCCTGGATCTTCTTTCCCTTTTTTAAAAAGTCTTAGATTGTCAGTGGTTTAGCATGAATTAATTTTAAATTATGCTAAACTGTTTTCCTGAAAATCTAAATGTTTAATTCATAAAGATATTTTGAAAATAACATTACCCTGTGCTGCTTACTTTTGAAACAGCAATGTCATAGTCAGAAAATGACCCTCCAGGAGGTAAATGACAGGTCAGCAGTCATAAAGTTGCTGGATTTTGGCACTTGGCCATAAAGTAAGTGGGGAACTAATGAAAGGATTCACACAGAGAGGCTGTGGCAGAAGGCAGGCTAGGGGAGAGACATGCTTGGACATACAGCTCATTTTCACTGGAACAGTGTTTATAACGGACCTCTTGGAAGGGTAAGGTACTGTTACTCACTGAATCTCTAATTTCTTTCAGTTTGACAGTTCTCCAGGCATTAGAGGATGGACTGAAGAAAGCAGAATCAGATCCTTCAGTGAAAGCTGTTATGATTTGTGGTGAAAATGGGAAATTCAGTGCAGGTAAAACAATTTCCATCAAATACTACCTGAGAAAAAGAGGAGACACCCACTGTGTCTGAAGATTCTTTGCCTCATAACACTGCAGAGAGAAGTCCTGGTTTGGCTGGAAATGGCCCCAGGACAGTGGGCTTTTTCTGTTCTTCTGTGCTGCAATTGACATGGGGCACATAACAAGCTGGCTCAAGGAGCTAGGGTTTCTTGAAGGTGGTCCCAAAAGGGGCTGATTCCTGTTAATCACTCTCCTGCCAAGAGCCTCCTTTGCAAGGACTTGGTCATCTGCGAGCAACTATGTTTGATTGCACAGAGGGACACACTGTTCCAGTCACTGCCTTGCCAACTAATTCCTCTTAATGTCTCTATTCTAACTTAGGAGCTGACATTCGAGGATTTTCTTCTCCAAAGAGACATGGTACTGTCTTGGGCCCCATTGTATCTCTCATAGAAAGGATTGAGAAGCCTGTGGTGGCTGCCATCGAAGGCATTGCCCTGGGAGGAGGCCTAGAGATAACACTTGGCTGTCACTATCGAATTGCACATGTGAAGGTAACGCACACTGTGAAGTAGAGAGGCTGGTGAAGGAATAAGGAGCCATTTACATAAGGCTGTGGACAGGGTGGGACGGCTTACCTTTCCTGGAATCATCTGCCTGGAGAAGTGGAGTTTTATTAGCTACAGGATACAAGTCTGCATGGTCAGACGTTCTTCACCTGCAGCATACCCCTTGACATGCTTTACTAAATAACTAACTTCAAGTCATTTCTAAATATAAAATTGATCTGTAACTAATACAATAAGATGGCAGCGTAGAAACTCCAGGAACTGAGTGTTAAGTTGCCCTAGGTCTCAGGAGTTACTGTCTATATTCTGATATAGATGGCTGTATCTTACTGGCTCATGCAGAGTGACTTTCTCTTACTTATTTCTTTTAACCCAGCCCTGTGAATTTTGCATTTCTTTCTGCTAGTGGCCTAGTTTCAATAGGTAATTGAAACACCTAGCACACAGCATTTACAATTTGATTCCCCCAAGCTCTGGCCCCTCAAGGAGCACTCTGACCAAAAGACAGTTTTACAAGTCTTTTGAGGAGTAAACCGTATTTTGGGGGTTTGTTTTCTTGAATCCTTTCATTCAAGATTCAGGAATGCTCAGCTACCATTTAGCAGTGCATGGTATCCCTGTAGAGACTTTTCACTGATAGGGCCATCCCCTCACTCTTGCAATGTAAATCACTGTTTCTCCGTGACGGTGTAGGTTGCTGTAACAGCATGAAGAGGTAGTCTTCATCACCTTATATGCCATATAAGCTGGGTACCACAAGTAGTGGTCTTAAAATGACTCCACATCTCTTAGGAGGTCATTGGGAAACATGCAAACTGTTGGGTTTGGTTTTTTTAATGAAGCAACAAAACCTCGATAGGTTTTTAAGAGAAGACTCCCCCTTACTGCTGCTGCAGTTTCTCTGCCATAAGCCTACTAACTGTCAAGTGCACCAAGAGCCATTTGAAGGAAGATCAGGGAAGGGTTCAGTACCAGTTTTCCTTTACTAAACTTCCAAGAATTAGAGTAGGGAGGTGTAGTCAAATCAGAGTGCTCCCCAGCATTTGGTAACAACTTGAAAGCACTAGTTTACACGTCAATCTTGGGGATGCTGTTGGCCCCACATCTGTCCTCCAGTCCTGCACTAGCACACATACATCCACTGAAAATTGATGTTTCTCCTGTGCATTTGTACACAAGTTGATGAAATGGTTGAGTGGGCTTTTGTCTTAAATGTCTTGTGTGGCAAAAAGCAAGGATGAAGTTTCTATGTAGAAGTTTTGAGGCTTCTTAAAGGAACAATATGTGGATCAGATCTGCTTGTCTTTCCTCTATTCTGCTCAGTTTATAGTGAACACTCTTTCTAATCAGATTTGTTGTTGAATTTGACTTCATTTTAGGCACATTTGGGTTTGCCAGAGGTCACCCTTGGGTTACTTCCAGGTGCTGAAGGCACTCAGCGACTTCCCAGACTGATTGGGGTACCAGCTGCTCTGGATATAATCACTACAGGTAAATTACTGTGCCTCAGCCTTGCTCTGTATGTAGGAATATGGCATTGAGTCATACCACCAGCTTGGTCTAAGAAGCATCAATTTCTTCTATCTCTGCTGCTTAGGTTGAAATTCAGCCAGCTTCTACTAATGATGGGCTAAGGGATGGATGCACATGCTTCTGAGGCATGTAGTTAGTAATGCATTTTATGTACGTGATAATAGACATGTCTAATATTTGAAACCAGCGACACATTTATTGCCCATCATGCCTCACTGTAGTCATGTTGTTTCTCTTTTTATCACAGGAAGACATATTCCTGCAACTGAAGCACTGAAACTGGGCTTGGTTGATGAAATTGTGGAAGAAAACACGGTTGAGGCAGCAATTCACTTGGCAAACAAAGTGATTGGTGAGGAAACAATTGTAGCAATGCCAAGAAATAATTGGTGATGTTTCAGGGATGGAGAGACTCAGAACAAAGCCCACCAGTTTGTTCCGATCTATATGCTCCATTCACTGAGTTCTGGCATCCATATGAGATAGAATTAATTGCAGAATTTGTTTTCTTTTGTCTGAAGTGGAAAAATTAGATGCTGGAGAGCTGCAGGAATTCAAGTGAGGATACAGAGAATAGATGTGTATCACGTCGTCCTGCTTCTTGATTATATATCCAAACTCACATGTCCCTCTGGGCTGCTGCACTCCACTGATTTGGGGGAGTATGAGCTCTTTCCATATATAGTTTCAATCACAGCTGGTACTGCATGTATTCTGGTTGCACCATCAATAACAGCCGATCAGAAATAACTTTCTCCCTCCAGTGAAGGGGCTGGCATATCCTCAGCCCAGCTTAAAGAGCCAGGAGTCCGAAAGGGACTCTGTCCCTAATGCTTAAGCTGCTATGTAAGAAAATGGCCTGTGGAGATGGGAGGGTTGTGGAGAGAGATATCCTCCCACCCTTAGAAAATACAAAATCAAATTCAGTGGAGTTGACACAAGAAGAGGAACATTCCTTGTGCAACATGAGGAGCATCACTTTGAGAGGAAACAGGAAATTTTTCCACTACTATCCTTCCTTGTACCTTTGGAAACGGACCACTGACTTCCATCAGGATTTCATCTGGAGCTCTGCCACAATGGCATGCTTGCACGGTATTTCGGGGCTTCATTTTTAGTGCAGATTTGATGGCATTTGATGACAGTGAAATATTACTAGTCTTCTAGGCAAATGAACCCAACAAACAGCATTCCCTTTGATGTACCCTCTGGGCTTCTCAATGATGCCCTACATAAGATCTGTACCAGTAATGATAGCTGCAGCAGTATATCATGAAATGGGTAATGGATACATTGCTAGAGCTGCAAACTAGCAAGAACTGTGGATTTCAACAAATGCTATGTGAAATTGGGTGAAATTTAGATATTTATATGCTTATTTCTTCTGTGACAGACATTGTAGAGCAGTTGACAATTACAAAAGTCAGTTTGACCTTAGAGGACAGCCTCATGGTTGAATCATCACCATTCCTCAGTGTAACTTTCTTTCTGGAACTTATGCCCACTACCACTAATGGCATACCTCTTCTGTAGCTTCATCTTCATTGGGAATTGTCACTACCAAGAAATGTTCCTGAGAACTGTATAAGCATTCAAGGATCCTAGCTGGATGTTCACCAGGTGACCTGTCCCGATCTTACTCAATATTAGTGGTGAATTTTCTATCTGTTTATTGCTGGTTTGAGTTACTCTAGTTAAAACAAGCAATGTCACCTGAAGGTGTTTCACATCACACTATATACCAACTCCAACAGGACTTTAAAAATTCTTTCAGACTCCTTCCAAAAGCGTTACCGGAACTGGCAGTATGTGCTTTAATAGTGAAAATACTGGGAAGTCAGCTAGTCTTCTTTCCTGCTTGGAAAGTTTCTCATTGGACTTTGCAGAAGGCCATGAAAAGTTTCAGTTCACTATTTAGCCTCAAGTTACCTGATGATTTGAAAGAATGTTATACCCAGAGTCCATGTGTTTTTTTTGAGTCATTCCTGGCTTTGGCCTTTGCCTAAAGTTAATAGAATTCTCCTGCTGTACAGGTGCAAACCAGCACTTTTCTTTCTCTACATCAGGCAGAAGAGGCTACAGGCTTGCAAAGCTGATCTGGGTTCTGTTCACATTATGTTCTGGTTTGACTGACCATTTTTCAGGTAATCTTAGTATAACCACAGAGTTACACAAAAAAAAGCCACCACAGAAGCCCACTGTCTTTGTAGGGCATGCAGCATTTTGTTTCCAAGTATCTCTTACTTTCAGTTTTCAACACGAGGCTAACAACTGCTGGCTTGTTACAAAGCATTTTGGCTAAAAAACTAGTTTTGTCACCAATGGAACTTCTATTCCTTGGAAGGCTGCACTGAAGAAAAGTCTCTAAGAGTCAATTCAGAAATTCTTTTCTTCTAAATCTTTCTCAGCTCTGGAGCTGCAGTATCTCGTGGCAAGAGAGCCAGCCCAATTGACTGGCCTTACTAAAGCAAGGGTCCTTGATTATTGGTTTGATGTGCAGTTGACAGAGCTACCTTTACAGTAGGTATGTTGGGAAAACATCTTCATCCTTGCGTTTTTACAGGTTGTTCCTAGTCAGGAGCACCTTCAAAAGGAATTCATAAACAATCCTGTAGGGATACACAAAGACAATTATGAATTCTAATTGAAATTCTTCATTGAAAAACAGTAATTACATATTGCATATAGGAAGCAAGCATTTTTAGAAGTAATGGACAGGAGCTAAATCCTTGGAGACAAAGAACGCTCTTTCATTGGATGTGCTTGGTAATTGCTGCTCTAGTTCAAAGCTGCATTACAGAATTTATCCACCTGATGGCATCACAAAATTGAAGAATTGCTGTAATTGCCTATGGTAGGCAGTAGCTTGCAGCTTACACTGGCCACCTCTTTCTTGCTGTAGTCTTCCTCAGCTGGAGGAGAAACTGGCTGATGATCTGGTGCACAGCACCCTTCTTTGAAACTCTCCCTTCATATATAATCATGCCTTGCTTTCTGACCACATCTGCTGATTGACCTTTAACATCTTTCTCGGAGTACAAAGTTATCAATGGCTTTCACCAAAGAGCCAAGGAAAATCAGTTCAGTTTGGACTAGATCAGGCCCCATGGGTATTAAATGTGGATGGAAAGATGATTGAGTTTCTTACTAAGCCACCTAGGAGTAACTGTGGAAGAAGAATGTGTTTCTTCTGAGCCACATAGAGCCCAAAGGAGTAATAGACAGTGCTGTTAGGTAGCTGCATGCTTTAAATGGAACCTGATGGAGAAAGGCTTTCAGTTACCATTGCAAGGGAATATGTATAATGCAAGACATTTTAATCTCTCTCCAGGGCTCATAATTCTGGCTGCCACCTTCTTTAGCCCAAAGGTCTAGCAAAGTGCCCTTTTGACACAACCAGAGCTTGTGAACGGTCTGACAAACTGGACTGTTCTCTGCAAGGCCGGAGACCACTGTAAGCCTGAGGAGCAAAGGTCCAGTCTCAGCTTTGTTTCTCAAATTAACAAGCAGTTCACTGTACCAAATCCATCATTAGGCTAACCCTGTCTTGTGCATGGAGAGTCCCAGAATATCCCAAGTGTTTACAACTCCAGGGTTATTGGGGGGGGGGGGGCGATATTTGATACTGCGTGCTTACATGTTGCTTTCACTGATAGAAAAGTTACAGACTTGATCTGTCTTGATCTGCCCTTTATGACACCTGGACTACAAGCTCTAGCAAAACAAAGCAGGTATCTGTGCTAGCTTCTATGCATGGATGATGCTTTTCCTTGCAACACAAATGTCTGATATTGTTCATGTTCGTGCTCCTTTGATTTCAGCAGTCAAGCTGTACATGTCCCACACTGATCTCTTCTTCCCAGGTTTGGATACAGATAATTTTTTTCCTCTTCATAAATATCCTTGATTCTTATTAGCGTTGCAGAAGCGTAGATGCTGCATGGAGATGATGCAGAAATACTTGGCAAAACCTTATTTGGCTTGCAGCAAATAAGGGGTTTTATTACAGGACCCAGAGAAGTGTTACTGATCTTTTTTACTCTGAGGAATTGTCTCATGTCCCTCATCACAAAGCTTAAAGGGTCCCAGTAGTATTCCTTTTTTACTGGTCCTTCCCACATCAGAGATGTCCTATGAAGACCCTTGATCTGTCCAGTCTTAAGTGGCCTTCCAGCCATGAGATCTGCTTTCTGGGACAAACTCAAGGTTTCCTTGTGATGAAATGAAACCCACTATTTACTTCCTAAATAAAGGACTGTGGATAAAGAGCATTTCTGGGTTAAAAACACAGATTCAGGGAAGAAACAAAGAATTCCAAAATGAAGGAACATTATCCTGACTAAATCCTGCAACACTGGCAGATACAAATTATATTCACTGTCAGTGTGAAAGCATTTTTATGAACTCTGATTAAAAGGAAGCTACTTACACAGTGAGTGTTCATATTTATGTTCTCTAAAAGGCGCAATTAAAAAGCCTGAGCTCTGAAGACCATTATTTCAGGAAATCAGTGTCTCAGCTCATATTTTTGTTTCTCTCAAACATAACTCAGTTTTGGAGGAAGACCTAGGGTCAGGGCATGTTCTTTGAGTAACTATGATTGCAGTGCTGCCATTATTCCAGCTCTTGGGCATCCTTTGTATGATTTCCTGCTCCCAAATCTTTTGCTGATATACTGGAACTCTGGAACTTTCCTAATTCAGACAATAGGAAGAAAAAGGAGCTAGATGCAATATGCCACCTTTGAAGGAAGTGTGTTCCTGTTGCAGAGCTCCTCTAAGAAGCTCAGGCAATGAGATTGTGTAGCAGAGAGCTTCTAGGCATAAGGTTCTCACTGGGGTGGGCCTGTCCACCGCCCTGCTTTGATGGCAGTCCTGGGTGCTTCTGGGAGCAGCACTGCAGCAGTCAGTGCAGTAACATTGCTACACAGTTCACAGTTTAGATGTGACTGTGATGACAAAATTATCTCTATGAAAAAGTTGGGTGGGATATTAAGGAGATACATCCTGAATTTCTGCTCTTGTTCCTTCATGGTCTTTACTGAGGCAAGCTGCCATTATGAGCATAGGAACAGCCTGAGTATAGACAGATCAGAGATCTCCTAGCGGGCACCAAGGTTTGCACTTCTGAAAAAGATGGAGAAGACTTCGGCCTCTGAAATGTAACTAACTTCTCTCAATTAAAATCCTTTCTAGGTATCACCATAGCAACCTCTGTCTGTAATGAGACTCGCATATTGATGTGGCTGCTTGATTCACCCCTTGCTGACACAGAGGCATGAACTCTCCTCTGTTATTCATTTGCTCGGGAACTCACACTAGGTGAGCTCTTGGTTAGTCCCAAAGTGAACAGAAAGACTCCTGAAGTCAGTGTCTGTTTCCAAGTCTCTTATAAATGCCTGGGTCAGGACATTGGCTGGAATGCATCTGGCTACCAAAGTCCATTTGGCACTGAGTACTAAACAATACTGGAGGAAAACTTTGGTTCTGAAGCTAATAGAAAGAGCAATATGAATGTGGCAGCTGGGACTGTGGAATAAGAGAACTGGAGAAGTAGAGGTGCTCTGTATAGCAGAGAAAAGGAGAGAATTACTTCTTTGAAATTGAAATCTTGCTTTTTTGAAGTCTGAGAAAGGACTTGAAAAATCGCAATTGTCAGAGCAAACAGAAGGCTAAAGAGGAATGACAAACACTTAAGTTCTAGACCCAGATCAGCCCCACTGCAGTGAGCTGATGAGGAAGAGGCAAACTGCATTCTTAGTCTGTGTAAAAACACATGAATATCCATATTTTCCAGATCTGGATGCTTTGGTCCATAACTCAATTTTTCTACCCCCAGGCCAGCCACTGGGACCCCGCAGGCTCAGCCTGAAGCCAGTTCCAAAACTGCCCAACATGGAAGCATTTCTCCGTGAAGCTCTTTTGAAGGTGAAGAAACGGGCCCCTGGGTGTCTGGCTCCAGAGCTGTGCTTCCAGGCAGTCAGAGCTGCCACAGAACAGCCCTTTGCAGATGGAGTCCGGAAGGAGCGAGAGCTGTTTAACATCCTGCTGACCTCAGGCCAGGCACAAGCACTGCAGTATGCTTTCTTTACGGAAAGATTGACACAGAAGTGGACAACACTTAATGGAGCTTCCTGGAAAAGTGCTTCCCCTCAGCCCATCCACAAAGCAGCTGTGATAGGTAAGGGAATGGGAAAGCTGAGTAGCTGCTAACTGTCGAGCTGAAGGGAAATATAAGGGATGAGTATAATTGGTCTTTACTCGTGGCAGAAGGCTGAAGCGGGATTCCCTAGTAAACACTGCCAAAGTCACTGATTCCCATCACAGGCAAAGATTCTCCGCAGGTGACATGCAAGGTTGGAACTTGTTACTGCATTGATAAGCTCAGAAATTCAGATAGCAAGTCACATCCCACTAGATTGTTATCTGATGCCCATTCTTTCTTTCAGCTTCATCTGTGGACCATAAGCAGTCTGTTCCCTTTAAAATACTGCTATGTTGAGTCCTGGCTTTGTTCCCTGTTATAAGCAAGCTTGCACGAAATTCTCCTCCTCCTGGTCTAGGTCTGCACTGCAAGTGCATGTGCACAGTCTCTCTCAGGGATGTATTAACACAAAAACGTTTTGACAGCTGTATTTTAAGAAGATTTCGTCTCACTGGGATCCACTCCTGCCATTTTGTAGCCCAGCAAGATAATGCCTTCATTAATTTTTTATAAGAGCAATTTAAATAAAACCTTTGATGCACTGCTGAGATTAAAAAAAAAAAGGATCTTTCAGCTCTGCCTGTTGATAGTAGCACTCAAAAAATCGTTAGACAAGTAATGGAGCATTTGGAAAATATCCACTCTGGTTTAGAGAAAGCTCACCAGATAACACAGCTCTTTCCTGGGTACTTCTTGAGTCTCTCATGCCCTTCAACATGAGCTCTAATACGAGCTTTGAGAGTTCATTTCAAACCACAGAAACCTTTTTTTCTCCTTTTTACAAGTCCCCATCTCTTTATTAGCTGCCATATTGTATTTTTAATCAAAACGGTATTTAAACATTGGTCCACCGTTCTTGTGAGGAAGATCCATGGCTCTTATAGCATTTGGGTAAAGACTCATGAATTATTGCCAAGTTTGTGGCTTGAAGAGCATAACACTTCAGACACATGCAATCCCAAACACGTGAGTCCTGCAACGTGTGCTGGAAGGGTTTGTGCTGGGGTTTTGTAGGAATGCTGAGGTGAGCAGAATGGGGATTCTTTGCTACATCCTGATAAACCATGCCAGAAAATACATTTGCAGAATCAGAATGAGCATTTAGCCAAAAGGGCTGTTTGGATCCTATCTGCTTATGTTGGTGATGTAGCTGAGCTAGAGGGAATTCTGTGGAGAAATGCAGACAGGTTTCTGAATTCTGGTCTGAAATTGTGCCAAACCCTATCCCCATTTTCAGTGATTTTGTAGCTGGTTACAGACAATTTTCAATTTAACACGTACTTTTTTGCAGAATAAATAAACTAAGTGCTTTGATACTTTTGCTGCAGAGCATGATCTGTCACACTGTGAGCATTTTCAGGACTCTGAACTTGCCCTAATTTTGCAGCACTACATAAAACACACACAGCCAAAGTGAGAGAGTATTCCTAGAATAATTATGCTAAAACTAGGTACCAAGATGTTTCTTCCTTTTTTTCTACTTAGTATGCTAAAGGTAACAGACAACTTTCATACTAGCAATGTTCAACACATCCTGTTAATTAACTACTGTCAGGAAGCAGCTGCACACCAGGGATGAGGAGCCAATGGCAGTAACACCTCCAAGGGGGACAGAACCTTTGAAGTGTTATGTCTTGCTGTGCAACCTCCCATCTCAAATAGGACCACCTAGAGCCAGTTGCCCAGGACCATGTCTAAGCAGCTTTTGAATATCTTCAAAGATGCAACCTCTATGGGCAGACTGTGCCAGTGCTCAGTCACCCCACAATAAAAAAATGATGATCAGATAGAAGCTAGCATGTTTCAGTTTATGCCCATTGCCTGTCACTAGGGGCTACTGAAAAGAGTCTGGGTCCGTCTTCTTTACACCTTCCCCTCAGGTATTTGTATATACATTGGTGAGACCCCTCAAGCCTTCCCTAGGCTGGTGTCACAGCTCTTCAGTCCCTTAATCATTTTAGTGACCCTTTACTAAGTTCACTCCAAAAGCTCCAAATTACTCTTGTGCTAGGAGCCCAGAACTGGGACAGTACTCCAAGTACCATCTCACCAGTGCTAGGTAGAGGACAAGGATAATATTCCTCAACCTGCCAGTAAGATTCCTCCTAAACCAGCCTAGTATACCAGTGGCCTTTTTTGCCACAAGGACGTATTGCTGCTTATAGTCAATTTGGTGTCCCCCAGGATCCCTAGATCCTTTTGTGCTGAGCTGCTTTTCAGGGAGTCAGCCCACACCATATACTGGTGCACAGGAAAACTACTCCCTTCCAAAGTCAAGGGCTTTTCACTTCCCCTTGCTGAACTTCATGAAGTTCCTGTCAACCCATTTCTCCCTCTGGATGGCAGCATAACCCACTGCCATATCAATTATTTACAATAGCTGAGCAAGATCAAGCAGGGCAGACCCAGAGGTCATGGCCAGTATCTAGTAGAAGCATAAATGATCAAACAAAGCTCACATAATGGTGCAGGTCCGAGGCAAAGTTGAGAAGCCAGTGTGCAGGCTGAGGCTCAACAGTATCTGTAGTCTCTACACCCACAGCAAGACCCAAGAACTCTTCCAGCATAGCTTAGGTAAAGAGCAAATGTCTGGGTCTGAGCTTAAATGCATCTCTGAGGCCCATGGGCCATGCTTCACCTGGGTGAAGGCTCCAGGTGTAGCTGGTCAGGGTCATTAAAGTTTCTCAGTGCACTCAGGGCCTTGACACTTCCCAAGACTCCTAATGCCCTTTCTGAATCACTGCTTACAGTTATAGCTGGCTTTGTTTGTGGTATACTGTTTATGCTATGTTCATGTTATACTTCATTTGATAAGTGACATCCCCTATTTTGGAGGTTATTGATCACCTCCTTTTAACTCTGAATCCCACACCATATTAAGTGTCACTGCTTTTTGTCACTCCTTTCTACCACCTGTGCTTTTTCCCTTCCCCTGGAAGGTTTTCCTCCTGTTTTCTCTTTTGATATCATTGAAATTGCGAATCTGTTAGTGACAGGTGTAGAACATGTGAACACAATTGGACTTTGTCTTTCAGAGTGCTATAACAAAAAGCCATTCTCCAGCCAGTACCGTGCTGTACAGTATCTCATCATTTTACATTCTGGTTCTTAAATATGTTCTTGAAGAATCAGAAATCAAAATCTTAGGGATGGTTTGTGAGAGACTAACACCTTTTAAAACAGTGCTGCTTATCTGTGCAGGTACTGAGCCTACCTATGTGATCCAGGGCCTCTCTATTTTCACTGCAGAGAAGGGGAGTCGGAGAAAGATGTTGCATAAATTTTGTCTAGTCAGAAATCATACAGACCCCATTTTCCAATAGACAGTACTATAGTGTTGTTTCACACACTAAGACCATGTTGCATTATGTTGCTGCTTCCATCTTTTTTCACTGCACGATGGGAGCAGCTGCAAAAATCACACTAACATCCTCCTCCTTCGGTACATTTTCCATATGCTTAGGGGACCTAGAGTGTGGAAGCAGTGCCATGAATGCCAGGGGAGCCTTGCTTTGTGGTTCTTCTGTCTTTCTAATGTTAGGAAGAAGTTGTTGGAGGGAGCTCACACATGGCTTGGTGACCCTGTCTTAATGTAGATTCAACATCAAGGATGATCTGTCATTTCTGTGGGCATACTTGATACACAGCATTGCTGATGAACTGGCAACCATCTCTGTGCAGTGTGCACTTCCCAGCAGCTGCCTTTGTCTGCAGTTTGCTTGCTGAAAGATTGCTAAGTGGGTAACACCCAGTTATATGGTTTCCCTCCTGCTCTTAGCCCAGCTGTCTGAATATCTTCAGCCACCTGCAGTATCACCTACTTCACTTGCTGCTTCTTGTTCTGAACTCTTGGCTCCCATCTCTTTCCACCTTCTCTGTTTCCTTGTCATGCAGAAGCAGAGTTCTTCTCTGTCCCTTCTCCTGTCCCACAGCTCCCTGCTTGCCATGAGTATCACATTATTTCTGCTTGAAATTAATACCCTGAAGCAGAAAAAGAAGCACTTTGCAGTAGCAGCCTGCAGCTGTCCACCACTGCCAACTGCTCATTGTTTTTAACAGGAAAACTGGAACAGTCTTTGCATATTTTTACCAATCTATGAAGTATTATTTCCACTGCCTGGCACTGTAAAGTCCAAATATTCATTATAGTTCAGAATATGTTTTTCTCTAGTGTGTGTGACTGTACGTGAGTTGCTTTGTACATATTTGCAGATCTTTTGGTTTGAAATTTGTCTTTCAAGTCCTTCAATTAATTTTGCATGATTTTTGTACTCTGAGTTCCTCCTGTGACAGATCAATAATTAACAGTTATTATTCACTCAGCTTGTCTAGCAAACAGATTTGTCATCTCCAGATTTGGCCTGAAATTACATGAGTTCAACTGTGGTTTTATTTATATGTCAAAGATACATTTCACAACAAAAGACCAAACCCAGGATGGCTAGACACTGTTTTTTCCTGAAGTAGATTTCAGTCTTCCTTTGAAAGATGTGTCTTGAGCATGGAAGAGGGCACAGCTCTGAAAACTGTTCCCTGTGTGAAAGATAATAATATAGGTTTTTTTTTTTTTATGGTTTGGGGGAAGAGAGAGCACTACTGAGGAAGAAAATGGAACATACAGTAGCAGTTCTGCAGTAGTTCCTGTGTGATCTGAGCTGAGCATGAGACATTTCCATTTCTCTTTCTTCTGTAGCCTTCTACACATCTAAGTCCCAGAGATTCCCTACCATTTTTTTCTGCTCTAATATATTCTTCCCCAAGATCACTTGACTTTATAAAATGGAAAAGGGGAGTCCTCTGAAATGCTTCTTTCACTGCTGCATATCCAAATCACTTCTTAGCTTTATAGCCCAGTTTTAAAAAATATTTCCAGGGGAGTCATGCTGTGCAAGCTCTAATGTAACAAAACCCTTGGAGCTTTCATTACTCTCTCTGCCAGCTTCATTAAACGTCATTTCATACAGGCCACTGAAGAGTTATGTTGTAAGTTGAGAGACAGCTTTTCTAGGTCAGAAATGAGCTTGGCAAGCTCATATCTTATCTGTAAGCCTATTCCTGTGGCCTAGAAAATTAAGTACTACAAGCATGTATGTCTGTTTATCATTGGATGGCTAAAACCTAGGTGGGAGTATTCATACTACATATGGATGAAACCAAACAGGGAAATCAGTTAACACCACTGCAGAACTTATCCTGGAGAACCTCTGCTTATGGAAGAGGTTTGGATTTGGGAAGAAGCAGAGTGTTTATATTGTGAGAGAACTGCTTAGATTTCAGTCATGAAACTGACACAGAGGAATGTGTGCATTATCTATTTAGGCCGAGGATGTGTGCATTGTCTATTTACAAGAGCTTGGAAAGTCTAGGGAGAAACCTGAGGTCTCCACCCTGGAAAGGAAGGGGCTTCAAGAGGGAGCTATGTCAAACTACAAACACTTTAGCTTGCTATCTAAAGAGAGCCTTAAAGAGGGGACTGGGCTTGGTGTGTGTACACAAGGTGGTGACTTACCCTCCTGTGCTGTCTGAGAAGAAAGCAGCTCATATAGATCATCAAAGACAGGGAAAAAAGCTCTCTCATGAACTGTACCTACGAGATCTAAGGCTCTGAGTACTGAGCACAGTGAGAGGTGCTTGGATTTTTTAGGTCAGCAAACCATGTCTCTGAAATACTAAGGACTGATTTGTGTTACTCTAGTTTTTATTTTCAAATCAGTTTTTAGTAGTAATTGATTATGAAGTAACAAATCTGATTTCCTAGCAAGGAACTTCAGCATTTGCTTGGCAGTGTAATTGTTTATAAGCAGGCTGCCAAATATTGATGTCTTATTGTGGATAAGCAAGGAATGTTTTAGTGTCTTGTATGTACACAAGCTGAGGATGGACAGAACTAAACCAAGGGTGTGTGACTTGGAGGAAAACCCACCTTGTTTGAACTTGGTTGTTGGAACTTGTTTAAATGATGACATAATTTCAGCTCATCTTTACAGAGCTGCTTAGACAAATTTTTTAATCCCTTTGTTTCTGTTTATTTGTTCAGCTGACTTCATTTGTAAACCTGGGATTAAAAAAAATAATCATTTTTACAGAATTATAGCAAACCTCTACTTTGGTTGTTGCTTTATTTAGGATATTCATAATCCTCCCATTCGGACGCTTTGCACTTTTAAAACTAGTAAAATTGTGCTGGCCTTCTCTCACTAATTTGTATTAACTTAGTCCAAAAAGCCTCCATTATTGGAGAGCAGGATAAATAGTGTGGGTCATGTATCACAGGAAAATGTAAGTGTGCAGCTTCATGTAATGTAACAGAGGGCAGAGCTGGTGAAAGGGCACAGAAGGAGGGAAGGGATCAAGCCACTAAACTCCACACTGGTATTCCTGGCGTATGAGCTGGTAGCAGTGCATTTATGGATCTTGGAGAAAAAAAGTACACCTTGAATGGACGTTCAGTTACAAGAATTCCTGGCAAGCACTTGAGCTGTGTGATTGGACAAGGCAAGACTGTGTCTTTGAGAATCTTCAAAGTTAGGAATGGCCTGTGTTGGAGGACTTGTCCTCCCAGTGACAGTGGGCCCAGCGGGGGGCCCAGTGGGCAGAAATGCCTGGTAATACATTGCAAACAGTGAGCAAAAGGCTACTGATGTTCCAGAGAGATTAAAAAGGAGATAGGAGATAGAAGATTTTGAAATCTGGATTAAGAACACTGTGTTACTTCCATCCCATTTGACCTGGCAAGGAGAGACATAAAAGACGCTAGAGACAAAGTTTAGTGCAGATCACTGTCACAAGGTCTTTACAGAAATAGCAGATGAATTTTCTTTGCTTCAAAGATCACACAGTGAAGTGCAGAGGGAGAAGAGGAGAGAGGCAAAGAGAAAGCTTGGAAGGAGGAGGGAGAAACCAATTGTCTAAGCTTTGCTGGTATCAAATGCTCTGTATGGGGTGTATTTGCTTACACTAATATTCTGTGAGTGCCTGTAAGGGACCATCTCACAGGAACCCAGAAGCACTGGTAACCTCAGGGTTGTGAAACTGCCTGCTAGAAGTTGGTAACAGGGTCGAAGCTGAAACTCAGGTCTCCTGTCTTTGATCCCTAGGTTCTTACTCTTAAGTAATGCTGGTTTCTGTAAGTATAAAACCTTGAGAGGAGAAGACTTGAATCACACGTACTGCACACACTGGAATGCATGCATAGTCTTCCACATAAGCTTCCACATTTTATCCTGGGAATAGAAAGGAAATGCCACTGTCAAGTGATTAATTGTAACATTTTCTATTCATAGTCTCTGATTCTGTCTCACTTTTATCCCTAGGGCTGGGAACAATGGGCCGAGGCATTGTGACTTGTCTTGTTAAAGCAAACATCGCTGTGGTAGCCCTGGAGCAGGACCTGGAGTATCTGAACATGGGAAGAAAAGCTGTGATGCTCCTTTTGGACCGTGAGGCTATGAAAATAGAGCAGGGTGCCAAACCCCTGGATTTCCATAACCCTGCACGTCTCCAGTTCACTGTGAACTTTGATGCGCTGCGTGATGTAGATCTAGTCATTGAGGCTGTGTTTGAGAATATGGCACTAAAGAAGAAAATATTCCACAAGCTGTCCAGAATCTGCAAGCCAGGGGCCTTTCTGTGTACAAACACATCAGCCCTGAATATCGATGAGATAGCTTCTGCCACAAGCCGCCCACAGCAGGTCATTGGCACACACTTCTTCTCCCCTGCTCATGTGATGAGGCTATTAGAAATAGTATATGGCCATCACACATCCCCCACCACCATTGCCACTGCTATGCAGCTAGCCAAAGCACTGAAAAAAGTTGGTGTGGTGGTAGGGAACTGTTTTGGATTTGTTGGGAATCGAATGATGTTTCCATATGTACAACAGGCAGTTTTCCTTTTAGAGGAAGGAGGCAGCCCAGAAGCAGTAGATCAGGTTCTCGAAGATTTTGGCTTCAAGATAGGACCTTTCCGAATGTCTGATCTTGCTGGGCTGGATGTCGGCTGGAGGTCTCGAAAGGACCAGGGCCTCACTGGCGCCTCACTGCCTCCAGGAACTCCTGCCCGCCAGCGGCATGGCCGTCGCTACAGCCCGCTGCCTGATCTGCTGTGTGAGAATGGCAGGTTTGGCCAGAAAACTGGCAAAGGCTGGTATCAGTATGAAAAGGTTGGGGGCAGGATAGCCAAGCCAGATCCATGGCTTCACAACTTTCTGTCGCAATACAGAGACAGCCATCACATCAAGACCCACTTTATAGACCAGGAAGAAATCCTGGAGCGGTGTTTGTTTGCCCTCATCAATGAAGGGTTTAACATCCTGGCTGAGGGAATAGCATCACATCCAGAACACCTGGATGTAATTTATATCAATGGCTATGGGTGGCCAAAGCACAGGGGTGGCCCCATGTTCTATGCTTCCACTGTTGGGCTCCCTCGCGTTCTGGCTAAGCTGCAGAAATACTCCGAGGCCCACCCTGATGTTCCTGAACTACAGCCCAGTGCCTTTCTGAAAAAGCTGGTAGCTATGGGGAACCCTCCCCTCAAAGAGTGGATGTCCTACCTCAGCCACCAGAGCAACAAGCTGTGAGTTCACTGATGCCTGCTGTACACATTCAGTGCAGGCTGATCTCATGAAACAGATGCTGTAATTGCACTGTCTTTTCCAATCAAAACCAAGGTGCTATAGGCTCTCAAGCAGTGTCACTGACCTTCCTGGGCCTTTGCAGAGAATAGTTTTGGCCAATGATTGCTTTCAGTTCCCTTCTTGCTGCAGGTAACCACTGCCATCACCCACCCTTCCTTCTCAGCCCCAGCCTCACCCACATTTGCATATTGCTTTGTAAAAGCCCCTCTCATTTTGTTCTGCCTTCAGGCCTTCACAGCTATGTATCTCTTCTAGTCTGTCTGTGTGGAAGTGAGGGAGCAGCATGCACAGCCCACAAAGCAAATAATGGGGGGAGGCAAGAGAGAGGTGATCACAGTTCACCCAAGACCAGCTGGATCTGGCAGATCCTGTCTTAAATCTACTTCCCAGTTTGTTCAGGTCTTCCCTGTGTAGCCCACCTCCACTGGATTCCCTGGCTCTCTCCCAAAGAGCCAGCTGGAGCCTGTTGCCTTCCTGCTGCTGGGAGAGAGATGGCACAAGGGGTGCAGCACCTTTCAGAGATGAAGTCAAATGAATTGGAGAGAGCATGTTTGGGGAGAGAGGAAGGGGCAGGGCTGGTACTGTCCCTCTTCCTTGCTGTGGATGAGATCCTAATGACTGGCACAGAAACCACAAACACATTGACCTGACTAACCTGCCCTGTGGTGTTGGGTCACCTGGCCTTCTGCATCCAGACTCTATCCTCCATCTTCATTATCCCCACCTGGCTTTGTCCAAGCAGAAACATCTTCTGGTATCTGTTTAGGTGTGGATATGTGTTAGATCACTGTACCCATCTTGCTTGCTTACAGTTACCAGGTCTTGGGGATCAACATGCTCTAGTTGACCAGACTGAGACATGGCCTGGTACTTACTGGGTTCCTACAAGAGCAGAGGAGACACAGAGAAGTGCATGGCTCAAGAGCTGTTCAGGCAGAAACATTGGTGCAGGGAGGCAGGGAGATAGCAGGTCTCAAGCAGAGAGCAGAGCAGAGTAAGAGTGTGTCAGACTTGCTCCAGGCTTGATACTCTGGGACAAAGTCTCCCATTTCTCGTGTCTAGTGACTGTGTCTTGCACAGATAGGTTGTGTGGGGAATAGGCTGGTGTGGGTTCTCTTCTCGGGGACTTTGGATGTCTAACTTTGCTTTTTATTTTAATAAAACTGCTTTAAATATCTAATGACAGATTATAAGGTATCATATGGGAGAGCTGTTCTTTTTTCTCCATCGCTTCTCTACATGGTAGAATTAGATATTTTTCCCATATGTGGAGGAGTTTCTGTCTGAAAAGTCTGCATGCTTTTTTTTTTCCTAAATAGGTCTTATTTTGCTCTTTATCTGCCCCTGTCCTTCAGTGGGTGAGGGTACAAAACTGAGGGCAGGAAACCTCTCAGAAGTCACAAGCCAACCTGAGTGCCTTTTTTCAGGAAGGATTTTCCTCCAGGACCAGAGAAAGTGATAACTCCAGGCTCAGCAAAGAGCTGTGGTTTCTTCTGAATCACTTGTGTGCCACAGCCGAGAGCAGCCCAGCGTTTGCTCAAAGGTGAAGTACTGCTTCCACGCAAGCAGGCTCCGCGTGACGTGTTACACAACAGCACTGGCTGGTGCTGGTGGCTGTCATATCATCCACAGCCCAGCTCTGGACACGATGTGCTGCCGGGGCTAACATCCTCTCTCCTGTCCCTCATGCTGTGTTGCTCACCTGGGCTGGAGGTGAGTTGGGAAAGGGCAATTCCCCTTACCGCAGGATCAGGCTCTGGAGGATAGGGCATGCCCTTTCCCTGTTGGAGAGATGCTGGTCTCAGGATATTGAGACCCACCAGCCCTGTGGCCAGAATGCTTCTCCTCACCTGCAGCACTTTTGTACTGGTGCATCTGATGTACCCATTCCCCTTCTCATCTACCCTGAAATTACTGAGAATAGAGGCTGTTCACTCTAGTAAGGTCTCTCCTGACATAAGCTCATTTGTAAATTCATATTGACCAAAGCGGCCCAGCATTGATTGTCCTGTCCAGCCATTGGTGACGTTGCTGCTGCTGGGAGGTTGCATTTCTAGCTCTGAGAGGGCAGGCGCAAGGTTCACTGCTGATGACAGGAGTGTGTGGCAGTCCCTGCTCCACTGCCCTGCTCCTCGGCCCTCAGCCCTGCAGGGCAGTGCCCATGCTCGGCAGCCTGATTCCAAGCCCTAGGTGTCTGCTGACCGGCAATCTAATCAGAAAGCACCAGCCTATCCCGTGAGCTGCTTGGATAAGTTGTTAGAATAACAGCCTTGCAAAATCTGTGACTGGCTCAGATATTCAGTGATACCAGATATATGAGTGACATTTTTCTTCATTTAACAGGGAGAAAAACACAGCCCCACATAGAGGAGAGCTTCATAACATCTTGGTACAGGATTAATTTTCCCACCTGTCTTTTTAAACCAGCTAACCAGTTTCACTCAGTGAGAAAATACCTGTTAAAAAATGCTTTCTGGGTAAAACTGTCTCTACTACCTCCCTAACCATCCACAGCCAGGAATGCCACTTGTTGCAAGTCTGACCGTTCTAAGCTATGTGAGCATGAACTGAGGCAGTGCAGTTGGCGACACACAGTGCAAGCTGGCTGTAGTTTATTCTTAATCTTGGGGCCCTGCTTCTACTTTCATGTGAGTGTCTGGCTGCACATCTAAGCTTTCTGCATAGTGGGGATGCTGGCTTTCAGTGCTGAGGATATTTGGTTCCAGCCCTGCGAGTACCTGTGGTCTCCTCCATGCAGCTGCAAAATTGTTAGATGTCTTTAATTAAGTCGGTGAACTCTGCCAGTGCAGCAGATGCCTCCATTAACTGCTCAACCACAGGCATTTTGTGAAACAGTAAAGAATGGGAATGCACCAAAGGAGAGAATTGCTTTGGCTTTGATCACCATACCCTGCAGCATTGGGCCTTCAAAGGGAGGCAAAAAGCTCCCTGCCTTATGGTGTGCTAAGAAGCACTGCCCTGCAGTGTGTGTCCGAATTGGCTGTGGCTCTTGAGGCTTGTCAGAAGCACATACACCATTTCTGTAACCCATTTCCTTTCTTTTTAACAGAAAGTGATGTTACAGCCCACAGACTAGGTCTGAGAGCAGCTCTGAAGGTGAAACAGCAGTAGAGAGGGAGAGTTTCACATCAGCACATAGAAGAGATGGTTCTCCTTGGACCAGGGGTCTCATGGGAGCTCAACAGCATCTCCTCTTTGCTGCTGGGGGCTCCAGGGAACAGGAGGACAACAGGGCAATGTCAAAGAAACACCTGATTTTGCAGTCAGTTTCTCCTCAGCTTGCAAACAGCTGAGCAAGATCCTGGATGTGTACACATTTCAGTAGGATTTTGGCAAAACAAAGGCAGGTAAGCCTTGAGAATTTATTTGGACAGCTCATTTTCCAGTGCAATTTACCCTGGAGGAATTCAAAATCCACAGGCCTGCGAAGTTCCCTCAGTCCTGGTGATCGGTTTGAGGAAGGTTCAAAGCCCCTGCTTGGTGCAGCTAGTCAACCATCTCCTGCCCAGTTAGGTTAGTTTAATGGGTCCCTGCACCCCTCAGCCAGCTCCGATTGCTTTTGTCCCAGCAATCAAAACCAGCCCCAGAAACCTCCATTTAGCCTGTGCAAAGCTCTCCCTTGAACCATGGGCAACCAGCCTGCTGAGAGGGAGAGGTTGCAGCTCCACTTGCACACCCCAAGGGCATAAGCTGGGATGCCGCTGTGTGAGCCCAGGGCTCACCTAGCACTGAGATATTGCAGGAGGGAGTGAAAGACTCCCTGGGACCATATAAGAGCAGGACAGCAGCGGACCAGGTATGTGCTGACTGCCCATGTGTGTTGCATTGTAAGGAGGCTGGTATACCACAGGTGAGCATTCCAGCCTTCCCACTCCGGGCCTCAGTTCAGAAGGGATCAGGGCTCTTTTGTGCAGCCTCCATTGTGACCCAGGCCAGTGACTTCCCCTGCCCAATGAGCCCTCCATTTAACCATCCAGCCACTTAAACTCCATCCTCCAGTGCCTTTGCTTTGGGGGGAAAGAGTGCTGTGGGTGTGCAGCATGAGTGCTGCGTACATGCATACAGCTAATGGGTTCAGCATCCTGACTGAGGGTAGGGCAGTGCGTGGGGTAGGAGCTGCTCGCCTGTATGTGTTGTTTTGGTGGGCCTCAGCCTTGTGGCTCAGAACTGGTGCAAGCAGCGAAACATCCCAGAGCCAGCAGCACTGCAGGGAGCTGGTCTGTGCTGCCAGGCAGGGACGATGGCCAGAGGTTGTTCAAAGTCTCAGTGCAACTCTCTGCTCCGCAGTTATGATCCATCTCCCTTGTTTCTACCCATGCCCATGAAGCACATAGCTGATCACAGCAATACACCTGCAGCTTGGTTGGTCTTCAGCTCTTTTTGTTGGCAAGAAGCAAATGATTCAGCGCATCTTCAGGAGGGTGGATAGCATGGGGACACCTCTGGGGTCTTTCCCAAGGTCAGACCCCAAAGGAACTGTCTGGGAATATTCTGGAGAACATGAGTATTTTTTGACTACTTCTGACAAAGAGCTATAGGGTGTTGTACAAAGATAAATGACTACGAAAGTGACAGGTCTGCTCTAACAGCTGAATTCAACCCTCCTACTACTGAGCAGAGAGGCAATAAAAATAGTTTACTTTCAAACATGACAGGGCAACAGGCCCACCACTGCACTTAGGAAACCAAATCATGTTGCCGCTGCTCAAAATAAATCCAAACTTTAATTTTGGTCTGAAGAGATGATTGTCAAGAGAATAACAATACGCTTCCATTATTAATCAAAATTGTATCTACTGGTATTTTACAGAAATAGACGACAAAGTTTGTTTTAAAATCACTGCATGCTTAGAAAGAAATGATTTCCTCAGAAGATGATCTGGGAATAAGTAGCAAGAATAAAACACCTGCCTCTGCCACAGGCCGCATGTACGAGCAGCTCAGTCTCCCGGTTTATTGACTCTGGTGCTGCAGGGATGAACTTTGTCCATGCATCTGGTAAAATAGCCAAGTGCCACACACTTGGAGCACCCAGACCACTTGTACCTGATCACATAATTGAGCCTGCTTGCCTCCTCCTTATGATCCTTGGATGCTGCCGTTCAGATGCAAGGATGCCTGGATCCCATTTAACATGCCAGGCAGGGTCCAAATTGGAGCTCTGCACACTCTACCTTGGCAGAAGCAAGCAGGGGATGGACGCTCCATGAACTGCCCGGCACCGTGGCCTGCTGCCATTGCTCACCTCTGCTGGGTGCCAGGCTGGCCCAGCCAGGACTGGTCTCTGCTCATGCACATGTGCTCCTGCACCTGCAGGAGACCTTTGAAGATCAGGTAAATCTCACAACGGGTCCAAGTTCACCGCGGAAGGCGCTCTCACTGTAACCCGCGGCGCGGGGCACCCCCGGGGCTCCGAGCCTGGGGTCTCAGAGCTCCCGGCGCCGGCAGCGGGCGGTGCCGAAGGACAGGCGGAGCCGGCGGGGCGGGGCGGCCGGGCCCTGCCCG